>JAOBRG010006685.1:0-24031 GCA_027574985.1 Umimayanthus nakama | reverse complement strand
ACAATCTTAAGCAAATAATCACCGTTTATTTTATTTGTTACCACCTGGAATCTGGGTGGCACGTGACCAGACCCAACCAGGGTCTTTCTCTCGGCAGAAGAAAGAGCCTGGGCACGAGGTTGATTCTAGCGTACATACATACATACATACATACAAACAATATTCATACAAGCATACACATGCGTGCAAAGAATACACGTACACACATACACACATAGGCACATGCACATAACCTTACTGGCATACACACATATATTTAAACATACATACATTCAATCATACTTCATTTCGCTTCCCTTATTATCATTAGTATTTAACGTCTCGCTTTACATGAACGGGTATCATTTACATCTTGGGGCAACATAGACACACTATACGCATGCATACATACAAAGTGAGTTCTACTTCTTATCAAAAGTATGTCATTTCTCCATTTTTTAGTGCACCTTCTTGTGCAGGCAGGTGGCTTTTCAAGCCATCTTTGGTCGTGAATAAACGTTCGCACATATAGCATTTGAACTTCGCTTAAAAACGGGGTTCTATCAGTTTAAATTGGTTTTCATAAAAAGCCGTGAAAATGTTTTAATAATTCAAGATACATATAGATACATAAATGCTTATAAAAAGTTAAGGAAGAGGTTCAACTTTTTGCCTACGAGAAAAAAAGGTCAAAAGGTGAAAAGGTTCAATCACAGCTGGGTCTGGTTTAGGCATGTTCCTTAAAACCAAAGTTAGAGATATAGTACCTATTTGATACTATTCATACATTTATAGCCACGAAGCTTCAATGGAATGAAGTAAGAAAGCAAGGAACCAAGTGTACGAGGACTTAGTAAACCAAACAAAAGTGTGTTTAAGTCTGTCAAGTGCAAACAGACCCTTTCGTTAATACACTTCCCTCAGTTTTCCAAATATTGAGTACATTGGGGAATTTTTTTCCAACTTGCTTCTTCTAAAACTGACGCGCGGTTTTGCTTTCTCGCTTACTACAAGTTTTTGTAGGAATATCGTCAGAAACCTGTTAATGATGCAAATCATATGATCCAGATTTTTGTTTTCAGAAGGAAAAGAAGGAAGACAGGAGACGCAATCTCAGAAAGTCGTAAGTACCATACGTTTCTCTAAGTTTGATGTACATACAATTCCACTGCTCTACAAATCATCACTTCCCAAAATTCAAATCTGTTTTGACAAATAGCAACATTTCTTCTATAATTATTATAATTGCTAATAGGCAATGGAAAGTAGATGCTCGCTTTATTTGAATAGTTTTAAATACAATAAAACAAAGCAATTTGTTGAAGGATTTGTTAGCAAATTTGTCGGATGGAAGAAAATACGAGAGGTAGAACGGTTCTTCTAGTTAAATTTGTTGTCGCGCGCGTTGTCAACATCTTAAAAATTTCTTCAAAGTTTTGCTTACATCGTACGAGTACAGATCAGTGAAAATTTCAATTCATTTAAAATTCTTAAAGTAATGTTTGTAAATTTTATCTACGTTAAGTTGGCGAAGAAAACGAGATTTACGTCGATCCCGCAGAACACATGACAGAGCAGCAGGATTGGATGCCGATGGCGTTCCGTAAGTTGAAATACTTCCCGGTGTTTCCGTCCACTCACCTTGGTGTTTTAATTAGATTTCCTTTGTATTATAGGTACCTTTAGCATTTATTAACGTAAAAACAACAAAAATTATTTTGCTTAAAAGTTATTTTTGACTTCGTCATGGGCATTTCAAATGCCCTTAACATGGTGCTGTTGCGAATTACTCGCTAAAGAAAGGCAATTAGGCTGTTGTGACTTTTACGGCTTTACTGACTCGCATGAAGCTCGATTGTTTTCTAAATAGTTTTGCAGAACTCTAAGACCGCAATTTTTTGTTCGTTAGAAGACAAGCTTATCTTCCTGTAGGAACTAACAGTACTGAAAAATAGGTAATCAGAATCATAGAGAAAAACTGTTTAGTTATGACAACAGCTACATCGATCGATTGTCTTGCTTTTATTAACATCACGCAAATTCCAACAGCTTTTAAACCTTCAAAAAAGGCCTGTGCATAAATGTTTTTGACGTTTTAGATCTAAAAACGTTTTAACTTTATGTTTATATTATGCCGATATTTCAATGAGGTGCCACAATTTTGAAATAAGCAGAAAATGTTGACTTTCTTGATCCCTTAACAACAGCTCCTACAGTGGGGTCCATACTTTCTATAATTCCTTGGTTTCGGTCAAGAATATTTTTAAATGCAACTAATTATCTGGCAAAACTGCAGGATATATTTTACACTATGAAGTAAAAACATGGACTCGTGAAACGAAAACTTGACATAATTCCTTTTCTACAATTGTTAGGCCTTGCACATAACGAAGACAACAAAGACCTTTGAGCAAAAATAAAAAGGGATTTTTGTTCTAACGTTAGTAGAGCCATGTGGTACCTAGAGTATTAAGTAGTCGGGGTTTTACAGACAAACTAAGTTGATGTGACAATAATGTTGGATGATAAGGTGGCCAACTGCTTAGTATGTCGTGGGCCATGTTTGCTGTTTCTACGTTTTTAAAAAAAAATTTCATGTCGCAAAATGTATATACTTTATTGCTTCTTCCCTAATAAGGGAGAATAGCGTTGAGTGTCGGATTTGTTCCTTTCTAAGTGATCAGTTAATTAATGGTAGAACTTTTGAATCGTAGCGAGAAACACGTGTATGTTTTAAAGGGTTGTGTTTTTATCTAACGTGTTTCCACGGAATCAGGTTCCAGGTACACGATTTCTAAGATTGTTGCTATCCAAAGTATTTACTCCAATAGGTAAGATTTGACTTTAAAAAAACATTTTATTGTGTTTGGTAAAAATCCGGCGAGGTTGACTGCCAAGAAACCCAGGATAACCGTTTTCTTACGTCATATCTTGTCATTATAAACTGAATCTACTGTTATTTTTGCTGGAACTGTCGTATTTAATTGAAATATCAATTTTGGTACAGATAACACAACCTCGTTCCCAGTCTCTTTCCTCTCCCGAGAGAAAGACCCTGGTTGGGTCTGGTCACGTGCCATCCAGATTATGAATGGTAACAAATAAAATAAATGCCGAAGATATGTTTAGAATTGATTCTTGTTCTTATTTAGCCTAGTGTAGCGAGGAAAATAATATGTTTTCGTCAAGGCAAACGCACATGTTCGATTGTTTTATTTGTTACCACTTAGAATCTGGGTGGCACGTGACCAGACCCAACCAGGGTCTTTCTTTCGGGAGAGGAAAGAGCCTGGGAACGAGGTTGCAGATAACATTAGTTAACAACTATCCCCTGAAGTGGAGGTGAATAGTGAAATATGTTCAACCGAGTCGCGAAGCGGCGAGGTGAACATTTTTCACTAGGCACCGTACTGAGGGGGATAATTGTTTTAGTATTAACCAAACAGGTGGATTTTTTAATTGCAGGAGTGGCTTCTTCATTCATTTGACAAATTTCCTATTCCGTGACAGTGGCAAAAATGAGCCGCCATTGTGAAAATTTCGTCTGGAGGTGAATATCCTAGGATATAACTATTCTGATGAACCAATCAGAGCGCGCGAAAAGTGCTATCCACCTGTTTGGTTAATACCAATACATGATATGTACCCCTGGTAAACTCATTCCATTCCAAAAAGCTACCTCGCAGTATTGATAATGGTCAGGCATATATCTTCTGACTGGCTACAGCAGTTTTTTGTTCGTTCACATCACAGAAAACCTGAACTTGATGGAATCACGTGAGAGTGTTATGCAAGCAGCCAGGGAAACAAAAGAAGAAACAAGTAAGTGGACTTCTTTGCAGAGAGTGACCAGCCACTTATTTGGTTTTCCTATTTTACGGATTTTGCAAACAGCGCTTTGGCAACCGAACTACATTTTACGTACCTTTAACGAAAAGCACGACAAAACTATGTGATAATGTTGCAGCAATCTCCTCCTCTAAAAGAAGGTATGCCAGAAAAGGATTCGCTAATTTAAGCTCTTTAAACAATGTTCATTGATCAAACTAGCTAAACAAAAGTAATTGCTACCTACATTATTGAAAATGTTTCTTTTGCTTTTGAAAATAAATTCTATTGCTAAAACATATCCAAAACTGCTGCATAAGCAAATAAGTATCAAATTCATTCAATTGAACAAACTTAATTGTTGATTAATAATGTATAATGGAGGGTTGTGTTTGCTGTAAACCAAGAATCATCTCGATCGATATAGAAAGGAGGGATTGTAGCAATCCTTCCCCTTCACGAGAAAAGAAGAGGAAAAGGCCGTTTAATATATAGGGAAGGTTAAGAAGATACACATGTAGTAGTGAAACATCGGCAAGTTCATTCTTTAATATTACAAGAAACACTTACCAAGTTGACTTAAGTTGAAAATATGAGTATAAAAAATGGGATGAGTCAGTATTTCTTTCCTGTAATTTATCTTTCAAGGTGAAAGTCAAACAGAAGAGCAGAAGCTTCATATGGATCATACAGTTGCTAAAACTGACAAAATGAACAACAACAGAGGCTGTTCGCTGCTAGTTCCTGCAAAGGTTGAAGCGACTGCTGAATACAAAGTAACCTCAATTTTGCAGATACTGAAACCTACAAGCGAGACCGAAAGCGAAACTCTGGGTAAATACCAGACTGATGCTAAAGAGGTACTTAAAGGTCAAAAGCAAAACGAAAGCAAAGATACCAACCACGCTGTCATCGAAACAGATTTAGACAATGATTACGAAGAATTCAATGAAGATATCGAGTCTGTAAAAAGCAGCAGCTGTGATCCTAAAAATCTTACCTGCGATTTTCCAAATTATGCACAAGTAAACAAAAAGAAAAAGGATTTAAACATGGGCAAATGCAGGCTTGCACGGGAAAGTTCTCAAGAAAGGTTTGAAGATGCAAAAACGACAAACGAGGACGAACCCAAAGTAGATAGTACTAGTGGTAAAGAGGAAATATTTTCAGAACAACAAGATGTAAACTTATTTTATGACTATGCGCCAATAGATAAGTTAAGAGATTTCGATATAAAGTTCAGACCTGGTGCAGAATACCATGAATATGCTCAAGTTGACAAGATTAAGAAGAAAAGAGATCGAGAAGAAGGTAGTAAGTGTCAAGAAAAATCAATGCCCATCTATGCTAAGGTAAACAAGACAACTAAAGCCTTAAAGGAAATAGTTAGCGAGCCTACACAAAAATTCCCAGAATATGCACAAGTGGACTTGACAAAGAAGCTTCGAGCTGGAAGAACAAGTCATTTTGAAGGACCGACTTCCCAGGGTCTTGTAACGAACGATAACGAAGGAAAGCGTGATTATCAAGCTCTGCAAGAAAGGACACGAGAGCTTCACGTTTATCAGAAGCTGGTACATTGATTAAAGTAGTTTTGAAACGCCAAACGCGACAAAGAACGTGTAACATTTCCTATAATTCATTATTTTGTTCACAGAGTAAATAGAGAGTTGAGGAAGAACCAGTAATTATTATACATGTAAGCATAGGAAAGATAATGTTTTTTATGGATAAAATGTGATTTTGCCAAACCAGTCTAACTGATAATGTTAATATTAACAATAAAAATAATAAAATTATCAATGTGCTTAGTCATCTTTTTTGGAAATTAATATGTTACACTGCCTGGAACGTTTTCAGGAAAAAAAGTGTAGAGCTTAAAAATAGGCTTTCGGCTAGGACTCTAGCCTTGTTAACACTTGTTTCCAATCCTCTCGTCCAGTATGTTGTGCTAGATGTGGCGGACAGACTGAAAAGCCCCCCAACTTGATCGAAACTTGGCTTCATCGCATGAATAAAAATTGATTTTTCACAACTTTTTGAAATTATCCTTGCTCCACCCCAAATATCCTGGATCGCGTCAAGCTAACTGAATAACCTTGATTTTCCTGATGGATGTGACGGGAAACCTTGGAATTGATCCAGCTGGGTCTCTTCAGGATTTTGATTGCTTGAGGAAGCCAAATTGCGATTAGAAGACTTCAGATCTTCAAACAGATTTTAATGTAATTTAACCCACTTGTTTTAATAAACACAGTTAAATACGTCAAAATTTAATTTAAGGTGAGTTTAGGAAAAGTTATATTTACGCTGTAGAAAGTTAACCGTAGAGGTGTTATGGAGGGGAGCGACCCCCCCCCCCCCCCGTCTCCCCATCCCGCAGATTCTTTGGCTTGAAAGTACTTTACTGATTACCAAAAGCTTATACAGCTATTTCAAAAAAGGTTGTCATGGTCAATAGTCCGATACTGGAACCGCTGCACCTTTTTTGTAAATTCATCTTCTGACGCCAATTAGCTGAAGTCACAACTAATGGCTTTAGCC
Source organism: Umimayanthus nakama (assembly GCA_027574985.1). Classification (NCBI taxonomy): domain Eukaryota; kingdom Metazoa; phylum Cnidaria; class Anthozoa; order Zoantharia; family Parazoanthidae; genus Umimayanthus; species Umimayanthus nakama. The sequence continues at coordinate 17,680 of JAOBRG010006685.1, read as the reverse complement.
AAGGGCGTTAATGAGCCCTTGAGTACAAATACTCGCTCAGAGGCCGCCAAGTTTTTCTATGTGATAACGTCACGACAACAACGGACGAGGCCCTCCAGGGCTTGGCGAGAGGTCGCTAAGCTGTTGCTTCTGCGCAAGTCAAGGAATTGGGTTGGGCTGAGAGGAGACTGGCAGTTTGTTACCCTTACTGGATTATTTCTATCGTCCATAAATAAGAAGAAAAAAGTGGTAATGAACCCTTGCTTCAGCACAAGACACGCAATTTGTGTGATGATTTCGGTATTCAGTATTTAGCTAAAAGCGATTAAATACTGAAAACTTCACAACGGGCTCTAACTGTTTTGCCAGTAAACTCAAACTATGGTTGCCATGGAGACACCACGTGGTTCCGCTTAATTGGTTTTCAAAGGAAGTTCATTATGTTTACCATCATGCCAGTCTGATGAGTCGGAGTCCCATTTACCTCGGTATTCGTGCAACTATTTTTGTTCAAGATAAAAAAATAATCAGAGACACCCCGAGATTTCAGATCTCCGAACACACCCTGTTTTGTTTTTCTCGTTTGTTGTGTAGACACAAGTTTCACATTTTATTTTTTCTCTGGTTCTGGATAAATTCACTTCTTCGCACACTATTGGGTTAACAAACCGTGGAGACAGATGACAAACATAAAGGACTAATTTTAAGATTTCATTTCTCAAAAGAGACATAAATTTGGTCTAGTTCTCCTTTTGTGTAAACACTGTTCAACACATCAAAAATTATCTCTTTTAGTCGGAGCAACTTTTAACACAACTCTTAAATCATCCTTGACAGACAAAAAGCTCTGATAAGACACTTTTTGTTAAAAAAAAGTCTTGAAGACGATTTCTTTTTTGCAGACAGTTAACATCATTAAACTAAACATGAAAACACTAACGCAAGTTTGCTCATAAATCTAATAAAATAATCCCAGGGTTGTTTTGAATGGTTAGCTGCGACAACTGTCATTTTAATTTGAAACCATTTTGCTTTTGGCAAACAATTTATCAAATTTAAGCCTGAGTATTTTACTTCTTAGTGTGCAATCGGACTGGAGAAGGACGATAGTCGCTAAATACAATCTTACTCGAGCTTACATGGTTTAAGAACTCAAAATAAGAGAAGACATAACGTTGGTCTGCGTCACTTATAAAATAAACACAGTGTACCACATCAAAATTTTCCATTTTGAATTTGCCAACTTTTTCACCTCTTCACGCGCAGCGGTAAAATCTTTTATTTAGACCTCGCACTTCCAATTCACCGGATTCGCCACGATTTAATGCATACACTTGTTCAGTTATAGCAAACTCAAAAAGACACTCGTGGATTTTTAATTTTCTCTAATTGCTTTTTTTTCATTGACATTTTTGTAAAAACGTGTCGCATGCAAAGCTAATTTATTTTTTGCAACTGATATCATTGCATTTAAGAAAACGCTAACGCAAACACATGTGTGTACATAAAACATTTATTAAGTTATTCACGGGTTCTTTTGAACTGAAAATTGTCATTTTGATCTTGTTTTGCTTTTGGCGAGTAATTAATTCTTCAAGCTCATCAAGCCAGCTAGAAATACAAAACATGATGATTTCGCTTTAATCAGCTTTTGTAACAACCAGGTCTTGCCTGAAAGTGATGTTTTGAGTGCATTGTTCGCTCTAACATTTCTTGTTGCAAACACGAATACGATCCTGATGAAAAACGATCATGAGTCGTAGTTCATCAGTTATTTACATTCTTCCCTTTACAATTATAATTGCTTTTCTCCATACAAAAGCGTTTGGCATCTCTCTAGTGTACGAAAGCTTCAGTGCAGAAAACTATGCTTTGGTTGGCTATCGATACAAGACAATTTCCAACATCGCATTTTCGAGATGCGCGAAAGCTTGCAAGAGTGAGCGCAGTTGTATTTCAGTCAATTTTGGGAGTTCATGTGAACGTAAAGGATGCTGCGTCCTGAACAGTTGTGGAGTGGAGGACGAGAACGATAAAGAAAAGTCCTTGGTGTTTACACCAGGTTGCCTATTCCACCAAGTGCGGAGTACAGAGGCCGCCATAAAACAAGTAATGTTTTCATTTTTTTAAAGATTTTTTTATATGCTGACAAAAGTTTTATTTTAGCAGAACTAGGTTTACTTATCCAGACAGCTTTGTTGGCTATTAGTTGTGAAATTATGGAGATTTATCAAGTACTTATCTCGTAGAAAAATTAATTAACTTTTTATTCAATTTTTTTGTAAAATTAATACTTTTTCTGATCATTCAAGAACGGTAAAAGTTGAGTGGAAATAATGCTATAGTTAACTCTAGTACTAGTTATAGATTTTATATATATACTTTGTTGGGTTCACACCGATGTTAACACAATGTTTTCATGCAAAGTGCCAATAAATCATCATTGTTAATTTTGTTATTGTTAGTGATACTAACCCCCTCTAACGGTGACCAAACAAATAATCCCAAAGCATGTGAAATAAGATGTATTGATAAAAAAAAAAAAAATTAATATTAAGCTTTAGCTACCTTTTGTGCTAAAAAACACAGACACGTAAGTTTTTCTATTCTTTAACTTCTAGATCGTTGGTTAGCAAATTCAGTCAGTAGGGCATAAAATTACGAAGATAACCAAGACAGAATAAGGCCTCCGAATTCTTAAATGTTATCACATATTAGTTGAGATTATAGAATTTGGTTAGTCTTGTTCAACCTACAGAATCAACTGCAGAAAACTGAATAATTGTTCGGCTTTCACTTCTCTACCAGGGTGGAAAATATGGCAAAAGTTGCGTTTATACGAAAAAAACAGGTACGCTTTTAAAGGCTTGTTTCGTTTTGCACACTAAGTGATAAACTCCCTGCAAATGGTATATTTCACTTCAGTATTTGCCAAACAAGTAGATAGCACTTTTCGCGCGTCTGATTGGACCATAAAAAAGTAGATATCCACCGTTAGCATATACCCTACCAGTTAATAGTGTAGGCTCACTAATCAGTGAATATCCTGGATTATACAGATTATATACTGATTAGCGATCGTGCGCGCGGTAGTTTGGCTTTGAATGAAAAATATTTTTGTTCTGGTTAACTAAAATTGATATTTTTAAAGCCTGTTTCTCACTGATTCACTGGTTAGGTATATGCTAACGTAACCATTCACTTCAGTGTCGGTGAATGCCCAGGAAATTCACCTCTCACTTCGGTGAATAATTACTCGCTATTTCCTTTTAGCTTTCATGCATGGCGGTACGCGTGCGTTTTTCAGAAACAAGACATTTTCACAATTTTAGAGCATTTAAAACTAAAATTCTCTATATCTGTTCACTGACCTGGCAAATACTAAAACCGCAATTATCCACTTCAGTGTCGGTGGCCAGCAGTGGATACTTACCTCCACTTCGGGGGATAATTGTATAATACCGCTACGATGCTAGTATTTAAGGTGTTCAAACACAGTTCTCGAAGCGTCTATTCATTCTAACGTCACTCTGATGAACAGTTTTATAGCGAAAACATGTTCGCTTAAGCATTTGATTACAGTATTGTAGTTTGGTTTGCTTTTAACCCCTGGTAGTTACGTTATTGGAGGGAACTGCTTGTAAATCTGGACCACTTCCTTTGTTTTATTATTCTGTACATATTTTTTGCATTGATCTTAACTCTGTTATATATTAAAATATGTATTATCTTTGTAAGATGAGACACTTACACATGGAGGCACATATGCATTAGGCGGAGTAAAAATTGAAAAACATTTGAGCTCAGCGTTGAACAAAACTAAGTGCAAATTACTGGTTGCTGTATTAAATACAAATCAGCTTTGCTCAACGATTTGAAATTTTTCGGAATAACCAGTAAGAAACAGAAACTAAGTTATGTTTTTAAACTGTGTCAATGGTACGGTGTTCGTGTTCATGGAGAAAGGCCGATTAACCGAGACGATGGTGTGCAGCTACCACATGAATACTAGTACTTATATTTTACTTTAAAAGAAAAGAACAGTACAGTTAACAGACGCAATTGATATCAATTACATTTTACTCGCTTCTCCTAAGAATGGTTGGTATTTCAACCGAAACGTCACGAAATTTTAACGTGTTTTTAAGGTTTTTCAACCAGAGTAGCTCGGTTTTTAGAACTGAACTACATGTATTTTCTCCATTTCTCCGCCTTTTTACAAACCAAACTTCATCACTAACACAATCTTTTTGTGAAAACTCATTTTTTTTTGGATAATTGAATAAGCATGCTTAAACTGTTAAACAAGGAAAAGATGGAGGCTTTTTCAAAGCAAAACATTTTCCTTGTTTAATAGTTTAATTAAACATGTTTTTTTTTTTCAATTAACACAATATTTATCTGGCCGTTTGTCGTCATAACCTGAAACAGATAATTTGACGCACAATGACGCCTACAGCTAGTTTTTCAGGCAGGCGGTTAGGGACTGGAAAATGCTAATCCTTTTTCAACCGCTGTAGATACATGTGGACTACTAAAGTCTGTTGGTGAACCTGTCGAACATAAAACATTTAGTGTAACTCAGGGCGTTTGGATGAAGGATCCTTTGGGTGAGATGGGTTACGACACGATATTTGTAATGAGGGGATACGACCGCAACCAGCTTGATATCTATGTGAACATGGCAAAGTTAAAGAGTGACACTGTAAAGAAAACCGTAACTCTACCATACAAGTTTGCCGGCACAGGGGCCGCCGTATATGGACGATACCTTTTCTACAGCAGGTATATATCAACGTCATTACCACATGCATTACGTCGATTCAAGCTAATTATATATCAGACCTGTGTTGAATGTTTTGTATGATTTGCTGTGACAATACAGGTATCAGAACTTAACTGGGAAACCCTAGCCTTTTAGAAGGAAAACTTCAAGAATATTGTTCATGTACAAACTCTCCCATAACGTAACCGAGATTTCTCAACAAGAAGATCATTTTAAACCTAATAACGAAAGAAGAACCCGTGGGAGCAATGATTTCAAGTTTTTAGTGCCTAAAGGGCGAAGAAAGACAGTTTTGAATTTTCATTCTTTCCCCGAATAATAAGTGAATCATGGAGCTCCCTCCCCAAACATATTGTAAATGCCACATCCTTCAATAGTTTTAAGTCAATGTTATATAGCAGTTTTAAATATTTCGATGCATTAGTTTTATTTAGATTTTTATTGATTTCTTACTTTTAATATCTCCATTGCAGTAGTTTATTAATTAAGTATTTTAATTTATAGTTGGTGTGATATCTAACGATTTTACCGACTCAATAAAACTGGAAAATGTAAGTGTCGATGTAGAAATGACAACACAACTTCAGTCAAGACAATACAAAAACAAAACAAAACTACACCAGTCGGGACAAGACAGGACAGGACAAGACAAGGCAGGGCAAGACAAGACAAGACACGACACGACAAGACAAGATCAGATCCGGATGACAAAACAGACAAGAAAAACAACACACGACGGTATGCGACGCGATGCGATGCGAGAAGACAAAGTTCTGACAAGACGAGACGAAACGAAACGAGAGAAGACAAGGAAGACGTGACTTGAAAAGGTCAGGTTTGACAAAGCATGACAAGACGAGACAAGTTAAGGTAAGATAAAACAAGACAAGAACAAGATCAAACGAAACCAGACCTTAAAAGATAAGATAAGTAAAACAAGATAAGATAATACAAACCAACAAGATAAGGCCTGTTTCAAACAAAGCATTTCTCATGCGCCGAATACAATGCTTGTTAGTAAAGTCTATTGTTCTACCACATTTGCATTGTATTCGGCGCATGAGAAATGCGGCACGAACATTTGAAACAGGCAGAAGATATTAGAGATAAGAAAACTGATACAAGCCACCTTAAGAATGAGACATATTACTGTTAATCAAAACAAGACATAGCAAGACATGTATAAGACGAGACATTGTATCATATAAGATGATTGAAGAAATGAGATAAAAAAACGATAACCTAAGAAAAGATAAAATATGGCATGATAAGATGAGAAAGCACAAAGCAAAATAACAGGTTCAAAAGAACAATACAATGTACCGAGAAGAAAAGCAAGAACGGAAAAGCCGAAATATGTTTTAAGCGGTCTTCTGTTTTCTTTCAAATAGGATTAAAACAAGTTACTTAATCAAGTACGATCTCGTGGCTGATATCACAGCTGCAGAAATAAAGTGGCCATCTTACATAGCGGATAACACTTTCTCCTATCAGTGGGGAGGGTGGAGCGGGGCAGACTTTGCTGTGGACGACAGTGGACTGTGGTTACTGTACGGCACGAAATCTCACAGGTACGAAAACAAGCGTTAAAAATATTCAATTCCCGTTCGTGACACATCTACATTTTTTCCAACTGAGAAGTGTTTTCCGTTATTATAGGCCATCATTTGTATTTGTTTGATTAGTCGCTTACAAAGTGTATCCCTCACTGGATCCGGTTTATTTCTTGAGGCCTAAGTTGGCCTTCCACCTTGGTTTTGTAGACCACCATTCCATATTCTCTTGCAATTGTCTTTGAGCCTGCATCCTTGCCCAGGGGGAGGGGGCACTCTCATCCATTGACTTTACAGGTATGTGCCGCTGGCAAGGTTATGGTTTTCTGGCCTTTGATTTAAGAACTGGGTATCTAAATCAGGAAAATAATGTTTGGAACAGGGTACACAACTACATAAAATGTATGTCAAAATTATTGATTTTAATTTTTTACTTAAAAACTTGGCTGGGTTATTAGAATCCAGTTTAGACCAGGGTGTCAAAACCGAGCTAAATCTAGTTTAAAACAGGGTCAGGTTTCTGGAGGACCAGCGGCATCACGAAACAAAAAATTTTGGTTTAGCATCCCCCCGGACATCCTTGATTGGATCCAAGATCAAGCTGTATAAGCATACTAGTAAAATGTTAGCATAATGGATTGCCCTTGGCTAGTATACCACAAAACCAGGGAGAGTATTCATTGCCAGCGGGGTTGTCTCGAAGGCGTGTTGGTTTCGGATGTGCAACTGAAGGGTCGCGGGCTCGATCCTGCTCGAGACACATCTAAATTTTTTTCAAAGAAGTTTTTCTCCGTTGACATCAGTTGCATTTACATAATGTATTTGTTGGGATACATAATATTTCATTTATAGCTTCATTACAATACTTCTTCCTTTTAAGTTACTCTGAATTACCGGTTATTCCAATAAAAAATATTTATGTTTTCAAAAGCTTTTTTAAGTTTCTTATTCAGTTGACCGTCAGGGAGGCACTTGCCGCTCAATTTACAGATAATGAGCTATGAACTTTAGAAGTTTGCTCTTCCATTAACTTAACTGTGCTTTTCTTGTTTTTCCAGCTCTGGACTTTCCGCTGTAAAAATTAATGCCACGAGCAACGAAATTTCGAGTAGCATTGCTCTGAATACACCGCAGATCATGAAGAAAACGGGGAACGCTTTTGTGATCTGTGGAGTGATCTACACCGTGAAGAGTTACTCCATCAGAGACACAATAATCAATTTTGCCTTTGATACCAAGACTGGAAGGCAATGGAATCCTAACATACCCTTCACTAACGCCTTTCTCTATAACTCTATGATAGATTACAATCCAAAAGAGAAGGTACTATATTCATGGGATCAGCAACATCTTGTAACATACAATTTATCTTTTGAATAAGCACAAAAATAACCTGTAGTAATCTCTATTTCGCTAGGGTAATCCCTTCAATACAAACTGTACTATTATATCCATAGGAGCCCTAGAACTTAAAAGTTTACAACACACGATTAAAAAGTTATTACAACCTATTTACAAAATGCAAGGTACATTAACAAACATGTAATTTTACTAAAAAACTTGAAATAAGTGGACTTTGATAACGACGTTCTAATCTTAGTTGGTAAATTGTTGTAAAGCTTTGCTCCTCTTTAGTAAAAAGACCCTCTTATTATTTTAGTTTAAACTCTAATTTTTTCGCAACTCGTATGGGCAACTGTTAAGTTGAAACACTGCTTAAAACTAACTGTCTTGTACTTTTCCACTTATACATCTGAAAGTCATGATCATGGTATGCACTCGGTCCCGCCTTTTAGCTAAGGGCAGCCATTTCAAATGCTTGAGCGCGCGGTTCCCTTGACTGTGGAAGTATTTGCTTGGAAGCCCGCTCTTGTAGCTTGTCCAGCCTTGCACACGCAGCTTTGCCTACTGAACTCCAAGCGATATCGTAGTAGTCCGGGAGCGGTAGAATAGTCCCATGCAGTGTACACTTTGAATTCTGCTACGTCAACTGTTAGATATTTTCTTGTCCTGCGCATTGCTCCCAAGCTGGATGAAAGTTTGCAGTAGAGTCTGTCTTCACGCTCGTGAAAGTTTAGATTTTCGTCCAGAGCTATCCCAAGGTACTTGTACTGAGTTTTGAGCCTTTTAAAAGTACCTAGGGAATGTACGCTTTTTATTAGGGGGTGGGGGCAGGGATTTTGAGAATGTTTTTGCAAAAAGAGACAAGGCCCTCCCACTTCCTCAACGGATTCATCGGTAACCCTTCACAATGATGCGCATTGTACAACATCGACAAGCTGTCATCTTTGAGAGTGAATGAGTTGTCATTCTACATATACATGTATTTTCCACTACAAGGTATACTTGCGAAGGGAAGAGAGCTGAGAAGGTTGCATTAGTTAAGGCACACATCGGAAGTTTGCCTTTCAACCCTATGGAGCGTCTTCGACCTCTGCAACCTATTTTTGGAAATAGAGAACAACGAACTTCATCAATATCTAAGCTTGAGTTGAAGTTTTTTGGGAGTTATCTAAGTTTTTTCTCCCAATTTCAGTATACTTTGAAATTATAGATTTGGTATATTATTGTCTAAATTTTTGTAAAAAGGAACTCTGACCCTCCCCCGGACTTCGGCTTCAAAAGGTCTGGCCTTCCTTATTTTCTAAAAATTTTAATGATGATCCTCCTTTCCGAGGCCCTTGACAACTCCCTCAATAAGGAAACGTATCTTCCCTACTTAACAGCTTCATGTTTGCTTTTATTGTTATCTGTCAACTATCAGTTAAAGATTTTTTTTTGAAGTCGCCCAAAAGCAATGCACACAATTTTTATCTAAAATATCTGGATTCAGAAAACTCTTTATTTTCTCAGCTTTACTTCCCAGAGGATTGATCTTGTTCTCGGCTCCTAATAGAATTTTTGTAACAATCAGCAGCATAATCAGTTTATTGATCGATTCACATGATCTACTAATCCGTAGAACTAAAAAACTAAGGTCGTACGTGATATTTGAAAAGTCTTCAAAGATTTGCTAAAAGCGAGAAAATCTAACGGCAAGTGTTTTGACGCCAATCAAATGATTTCAACACTGAAACGACCCGCTTTCCTTTTAACTTTAAGAACCCTAGCACAATTTCACGAAACTCCATTTTTTTGTTTTCTTTTAGTTTTATCAAATATAATTCAACTTTTTAAGTAATCTTTTAAAACAGTTTCTACAAAATTTTAAACAATTACACAAAATACCATTAAAAAATTACTCCGGAATGTTGCCCAAGCTCGTAGGTCCTGGTATGGTACACAAATTTCTATATATGATAGCAACTTCAATAACCATGGCCAATTAAAAGGAAACTGATCACAGTTAAAATTCGTTTCTAGAAACAGTTTTTTTGTGCATTCAGTTTCTTTTTGGATAGAGATCGAAATATTTTATGAAATAACATTTTGCCAATATGATTTATTTACATAGACGCAAAAGATCAAAAAAGGGTCAAAAAACGCTGTATATCACGTCATACGTATACACGAAAAGGACATATAATGATACTCGAAAACGAGATGATGTTGCATTTTTTGGTAGAAAACTCAAAATAAGTAACGCCAAGTATAGGTTGATACACGTTTGTTATAAAATATAATGTTCCGTATATCGATCATACATGAGCCAATACGATTATTAAAATAATCCGAGAAGCTCTGAAGAAGAAAAAGCTACACAAACACTTGAGGGGGCTCAATCGGAGCCCCCAACCCCCTCCCGCACCGCCCCCCTCCCTCCTCCTAAACTAGTCATCCATAGTCTGGTGTCAGCGCACGCGGTTTACAGGTATTATATTGGGGCTGCTTCATGTATACTAATAGTCATCCCGTTTCCTTTTTCCGCCGGCGCTCGTGCCTTCTTTGTTTGTCTTGGTTCTTCCTCGTTTGCGGATCAACTGTCAATGTCCCGGCGTCAGGATTGTCCAACAGTTCTGGAGTTTGAGTTGCAATTACGTTTCCTTTTCTAGCAGGATCCGGAATTCGTCTTGCATTGCGAGGACTCGTTAGTTGCCTTTGAGTTACTTTGGTTTTGGTTCGGCTACTCAGTGTGGGCGATAGGCTGATTTTACTTGTTTCGGTCACATTACAATTCCAGTCTGCCCTTAGGTCTTAATAATTTTAGTTGATTTCATTGCATTACTCATAGACAATGCAATCAGTCGTCCATCGTCGAGTATCTTGGACCTCTCCGAACCAGTTTTGAGTGTAGGCAACTTAGCCGTAAATACTGCATGATAACAACAGAAAACTCGTATACAATATGTTGAGCCTGTCCGGATCACTTCTTAATTATTTTTTTTAGCAACTTTAGTTTTGGCAACTTTATTTGTTGCTGTGAAGTAGAAACTGTCAGAGCTCACGTCTTCTGGTACATTTTAGCGGTGAACATTTCAAATCACACCCACCAAAATGGGCTGAACGACTCACAGTTTCCCGTATTTTACCTATTGCGTAAATAACGGCACAATAAACTTCCTAAAAGCCTTTATAAAAGCAGAGTCCGGCAAGAAACGCACTGACACAGGCAATATCGGTTAGTTTTATGTATAACAAATGAAGAGGAGGCGGGGATTAAGCATAAATTTTCTTCCACCCTGACCGGATGCCAAATTCCTTTTTTTAAAGCCCTGTTCTTCATTCTGTGTCTGTTAAGCAGTTTTCTTTTTTTAAGTCAGGTGAATTAAGTTGCATCGCAAAGAACTATCTAAGCTGACCGCAATATTTGTATTTATTAATAAAGGGCTCTTAAAGTCAAGTACTTCATTTGCTTCGCCTGAAAAATGTTTGACAAAGGCTGACTTCCTCTTACGAACCTATGACATCAGAAAAACTAGTCATGGCACATTAACCTCAACCACAAACGAAATTAAGTAAACCAAAATATTGTAAGATATACAGAAGTAAGCCGTAGTGTTAAACTGAAGATTTTTAGCACGTGGAAAAAAGCGGATTCAGTGTTTATTTCTGGGCCATATTTTAGCAACAGAACGGCTTTCGTCTGAATTTTGGTTGCCAAAGTGTCTGTATATTGAAATCTTTACTTAAAACTGAAGTTGGAATGGAGCATTTGTTTTCATGGTCAGGGAACTTGACATCCTACACTCGGTGGATATTTGTACTGTTTGCTTTTACTCAATGCGTCGCATTGGAGCACTACACAATTGACAGAGGCATTCATGTTGGTTCCCAAAAGGACACATTTAAACTGCCAACGTCGGTTTGTGGACTTCAGGCAAAATGTAACTCGTTCAGAGCGAAAAACACAAACACAACTTGTGAGTGTTCTTGTGGTTTAAATGAAGGGAAGAGATCGACTTTTGGTTTCTACGACGGTGCTTGGAGCTGTGTACGGGACGACGGTTTGCGAATTCGTGAAGGTATGTGATCACAAATCGTTTATTTTATTCTCCTAATCTAAAGGTACATTACATAAAAAACTCTAAAGAGCGGAAGAAAGATAGTTGTCTAAATGCATCTTTAGTATAATAAATAACGAATTATTAGTAAAAATGGGTTACAATTTTTTACCGACAGCTTCAGTAATGTCAAAGCATTTCTATATCGGCAATACATGTAGAATATAGAAAAATGTTACTGCGAGCTTTCGAACTACCACTTCACATAGTTCAAAGACAAGTAGAAAAGTACATTTTAGACCAAAACTCATTGCTTTGGCATAACCTTTTTTGGTACTTATACACATAATAGAGTTGAAAGAGGATGAGTTATTGGACTTCCATTATCTAATTGCAAGACTAAATGTTGTTTTGGGCCAAACTGTCTCATTACAGTTATTTTTATGACGTTAAGACGTCGCAAATTAGTTTTAAATTAACAGCAAATTGCAGTTTGATGAACGACTTAATCTGTGTTTAAATATAACCAAAATTCTGTATAGTTTAATTGTAAACGCCTTGATGAGCTACACATTTCGTTAGTCTAATTGAGAAACTTGCCTTGATTATTTTTTAAATGCTATGCAATCCATAAACTTATAAGCTCAATTGAAATAGAAGTACAGGCTATTCATTAAGACTGTACACTATACTTATATTCAACATGATCTTCGCTGACGTCATTGTTTACATTTTGTTCCAATAGCATGCGCAATTACCGGGAGACAAAAATTCTGTAGTCATTGAAAGAATTCGAAGCCGTTTTAGGTTCAGCTTTTGAGAATTTATCACCTATCAAAACTATACAAAATAGTTGGATGTCAAACTCATTTATGAAGCATACATTCCAAGTGTTGTAAAAATTTGAGTTTAAACACGCATCACGCAAAATGCACTTGTCATTTTCAGCAAAACTTGTCTTTCAAAGTCCTCTCAGCTGATCGTTTATCTGCTTATTAAAAAGTAAGGTTAACGTTCACGTTGGAACGGATCAAAATTTCTAAAAAATATTTCACCATCATTAAGATAGTTTTGTAGAGCTTTTTTGACGTATATAGCCGGGTTTGTGGGAAGGCGATGCGTATTAACGAAGTTTCATACGAAAAACTGAAAACACCACTCAAGGTATTTAACTTAAAGGCCCGTGTGTTAACGAGGCAAAACTGATAAACAAACATTCACCTAAAGAAACATACCGAGAGACTAAAAGTAAGCAGGTTACAAGCAATATAAATATGAAATAGATAGCAGTAAATTTTGTACAAACATTAACAGTTTGTAGTTTAAGATATATCGTGCGTGCCTTGCAGCCGTGCATGCAAGATACGAGTTGACAAGTACCGCCCACAAGTTAATACCAAACAGGGATAAAGCTATTTGTCAGGGACACGAATCACGACAATCACTACAAGCTTTGTGATCAAAACACAGTTTGACGGTTTCATTTAGGTAAATTAAGACAAAGATTATCCTCCTGCAACCGGGGGCGCCTTGTTGTTGCGGACCGAAACGAAGAGACTTGCTGCTCAAGTCTCAAAGTTTCAAGTTTATTATACATAAACAACAACTTTTTACAAGTTCTGACCGATCCGCAGTTAGCACATGCTATTCGAGGCGGATCAGTCGTGTTCTGTTCAATGTAGTTAGAACTTAGATATAATTACTTATGTGAGAGATTTAAATAACACAATGTATTAAGTACGAAAAACAGAAAGAAAGATAAATAATAACTAAGTGATGTTGGATTTACGATATGTAATTTTTCATAACTATATTGATTTGTGAAAAGTCTAAATAATCATCACGTTTTCCTAAGATATCAAGGAGAAAGGTGTGGATTGTGTATTTAAACTGTTTTTTCGAAAGATCTCTGCTGCTTTTAGGGGGGAGGAAAAATTCGAGCTTAACTACTCAAAACCGCCGGTATCACAGTTTCATAAAATGTAAACTAGAATTTTAGAACCACAGCAGTGTAGTTGACATGCGCAACTAACACTTCTTGTTTATAAAAGCTTTATAGCTATTAAACATTAATGTTCCAGACTATTAATCTATTTTTCCCATGTTCGAATCTGTTAGTCCTTTAATCCCATGGTTAGCAATGATCGACGAAAGCTTATTATTAATCCATATAAACACTTTACTCCGTTCTCCTTCTAAACCTATAGTACTATAGCGTACCGCACGTTTGATGCCTACGATTTCTTGATTGTTTATGCGGACACTATATATAGGATCCTCAAATCTTAGAACGTTGTAGCGCCTCAAACTGTAGCTCTAAGAATGTGTGATCTTCGTCTACGAAACTGTCTTAGTTTTGTTCTACTACTTATCTACTAGTCTATACTAACACTAGTGCTAATAATAATGAAACTATTTGCATTTCGGTAAATATTCTACCTCTAATTACCTCGATTTCAGAGAACAACTGTTATTGCTTTTACTATATTGTTATTATTTTATGTAGAAAATTTTCTGTAACGTCGCCTTTGTTTTGAAAGTGACTTTATAATCTAACAGTGTCAATCATGTCATGTTAGTTGGCTTACGATAACAGCACTATAGTGTATGATATATGTGTCTATTACTGATCTTTTAGGTTGTATGGCGATTTTAAGGTCTGAAATGTACGATAGCGCTATCACTGTTCTCCCATCGAATGTTATGGCGAAGTATGATATGAGCTGGGACAGCCGCTTTTGCACAATGGACGCGAAGGCCGCACGTTATCAGGACTGTGACGGAAAATGGGTTCCAATTAGTAACGCAGCATCTAAATTTAAATACGGTTACAATTTCCGAATGACAACCTACTACTTGCAGGTATATGTTCCGCTAATCGTTTTTGTTCGGACCTAAAAAACTTAATTAAGGCTTGTTTCCACTTAAGTGAATTCGGTCGCGCAAAACATTACGATCGGATGCTCAAGCATTGGAAAGAAACGATCTGATTGGCATTCTCATTTTCATGCACAGACAGCTAATCGCTTGGTCTCGCGACCGAAAACAATAGAAGTGGAAACCAGCCTTTAGGAAGACTAGTTTTGAAAAAAAGAACAAATTTCTGCAAATTTCGGCGACTAAGCTGAAAATGGGTTTTATCAATAAGGGTTCAGTGGTATGTTTTCCACCCGTGCCATTTGATGTGTATAGCTGACGGTTAGAGTGTTAACCCTTCGTTGGAACTCCTGAATTTTAGGCAGCCGTCTTCTGCCTTTTCAGAGTTTGTTTGTAAGTTTTAAAGTTGATCGCTTTGTGTGTTCTGCTATTGTGTTGCTTCTGCTATTTAAGGGACGGGACAGGGATGGCCTTGATGGTTGTCCGTTTTTAGCAAAGTTAGCTAGGACATGACTGTAAAGCATCTTAGTTTGCATACAAGCTCTGAAGGCTGCCGAAAATTTCAGACACTTTAGTCTTTATAGTTTAGATTAACCCTAGAAGGCATAAGGTAAAAAAAGTTACACAAAGGCATGGGGGGGGGGGGGTTCAATCGGAACCCCTCCCCCCTCCACTTTTGACACTTTTCATCCGATTGACTTGATTATTTTTGTATATTCATTGACTTGGTTTTGTATTTGTATTTTATTTATTTGTATAAATGAAGAGTCTTTATTATACCTTCAATTAGTCGATACTTTGTGGTATTTAATTGGTTTCTATGGCAACCACAACAAAATAAATAAAGTTACTGTGGCCACTGTCTTGGATTTTCAATTTTTCAGATATTTGAATCGAACACTGAAAATGGTGAGAAAACAACATTTAGCAATTGGAATATACAAAATAGTAAGAAATAAAGTGAAGTTGTCAGTGTTTAGGCCAAAAAATGTTGCATTTTTAATGAAAAATTCCACTTTTGTAGGCAACACCCGGGTTGTGTGACGTATTATGATGACATCATAGGTCGTTACGTCCCCGAGGTGAAAACAAAAGATCTGTTAACAAACAAAGAACAGTTGTGCCAAAGCTTTTGGATATCGGTCAAGGAGCAATAATTTTAAGCCAAAAAAATCGAGGGGTTGGGTTCGGATTCCCCCCTCCCCCCCCCCCCAATGCCTTCCAGGGTTAAGAGTTGGTAAAATTGTCAGCTGTTCGTCTGACCAGTCTTTGTACAGCTAATAGGTAGTCATTTGCTAGGTTGGTAAAGTAAGTGTATACGTACATAAGAGCGTAAGTAAGTATATTGGTGAAAATGAGAATGAGCAAGAAAGTAAACGAGGGAACAATTAAGCAATCGAACGAGTAAGCACATTTAGTTACTTACTTAAAAGTGTGAATGCTAAATATGAGAGTGAATGATTGAATGAACCCATTTTTTATTAACGAAAAGTAATCATAAACATAACAATAACATTAGCAATAACATTAAAAATAATAATTAAAAGATAATATTGCGAGTACAATTTCTTTTGTTATTTTTATTAGTAGCTTTATTGATATAAATATACATAGATTAATATTGGTTTGCATTTATTTTATAGTTGAAGATCAATACCAGTTTTCAGTCGACGAACCATTTTTGTGGAAGTTCTGATAATAAACCTTTATTCTTCTTCTTATATATTATTATTATTACCGTTATTAATATTATTATTATTATTATTATTTCTATTTTATCATAGTTTCTTTACAATGGTATTGGTAAAACAAAAACAAGAAGAAACCCTTTTTCTAACATAATGACTGTAAATAATTTTGAAAATTGTGAGACATGTCATTGAGCCATGGAGAAATTTGTTGAGTTCATGCATCAGTTTGTCAGGGGCATGAAAACAAAACTTTTTTGTTGGTTTTTAGTCGTTATCAGTTAGAATATACAAACTCCGATGATAATGGTGTTACAAGTTAAGTGATTCAGGTTCAGTTGGTTATAATCTCTCAATGGTTAATGAAGAAAATTCATCTCCCCTGAGATGGATAATTTACGAAGTGATTTACGCTATGGCTGCCGGCGAAAGTTCCCGTTTAGAGATACTGTAGAAGAGGGAGATATTTCAATATTTTCTTTTTCTTGAGTT
Organism: Umimayanthus nakama; assembly: GCA_027574985.1. NCBI lineage: Eukaryota > Metazoa > Cnidaria > Anthozoa > Zoantharia > Parazoanthidae > Umimayanthus > Umimayanthus nakama. Next base: position 924 of record JAOBRG010006685.1, on the reverse strand, counting down.
TGTCGTGAAGTCACCGAGTCTGTTTATGCTAAATAAGTTGCTGACTCTTCAGTCTCCATAAACTACGGTCTTAGAGCTTTCACCTTGCGTGTTGGTGAATGACTGAGAATAATTGTCAAGTATAATTTGTTTTTAAGTTTTAAAACTGACGGATATTTCTTGGTAGGTGATGCAGGACCGAAATGGTCGAAACTTCTCCTATCTTGATGGAAAACTGATAAAACTTGGACTTGACTGTTCGAATTCTTATATTGGAGGCATTTACACAACGGACTGCTTGCTGTTCAAACTTAATGGAACGATTTCATGTGAGTGCAGTGTCCTCTTGCTATAAAAACAGTTAAGTGTGTATTACAACAAGTAATTTAAGTTTACAAAGATACCTTTTGCAGTGTTTTACCGCATGATTACGCGATACATGATAAGTTTAATAAGAAGATTCAGAGGTAATAATTAAACATGTACTACAGATTTAAAGTCTGGGCACTGATTTCATTTACAAGTGAGGTTGGTGCCATAAAAATGGTTTGAAAAAGAAATTAAATCCTGCTTAAATCGCCATTTTCAACGATGTACGAAAACAAAATAAAATGGCGATCAAGGCAGAAACTGAAAGTTGCCGTGTTTCCTTGCTTAAAATTAAGTATAAAAAAGGGCTTTTTGTTCAACAAAAATATCCATCACCAATGCAAAGAAAAGTTAATTGTTATTCCCAGCGCGAATAACTTGAGCAACCACGCCATAAACGCTGGGCGCAAAGGGCTTGCTTTGTTCTGATCGTGACCTTTATGAATGTAATAGTCAAAACATTTGAATTTTTACATTTATATCAAGCTTTTTGCTTTTATTTAACCCTATTCCGCCTGGGCTTTTTTGGAGTTCCTGGGCCTGGGGGGGGGCTTCAAAAGCCCCCCCTCCATAAAT
>JAOBRG010006684.1:0-40396 GCA_027574985.1 Umimayanthus nakama | reverse complement strand
ATGTTTTTGAACCAATATGAAGTTATTTGACTGCAATTTGACTGTGATAGCTTTGCATGTTTTGAGAGAGAAAAATCACTCGGACAGCTGTAAACAGTAGTCAAATTATTGGAAGATCAAGTAAATTTTCAGTTCTACAAAAGAAAAATTTAGGCTTTGTGAGCACTTCCAATTGACATTTGTGCAAGCATTACAGTCATTAAATTAACTATTTTTCTGAGTGCACAAGCAGTAACTGAACAAGATAATGCTAGTATTTACACTCTTGGGGCATTGTTCGGGAGTAGTGGCCAATTTTTGTGCTCAATAAGAAACTAAAAAGCTCATTTCATACATCTATCTGTGAGTGAAATCAGATATTCAAATTCTCAACTATGAAATAAAACAACAGGATACACACACAACTTCCCAAAGGAAGGAATGATTAGGTGCAGTACGAAAGAACCTCTGAATCTATGGTGGGCTTGTTTTGCTACAATAATTAGAATGTTTGGGCAGTAGCCTATTTGGTGTACTCAATGATGACACCAAAACCCATTCTTCAATATCCTCAAGGTCTCTTCCCTTCTCGCTAAAGTCCACTTAGCTTTTCATCCTTCCAGGCTCAGTAAAATAAGTATAAGCATACATGGACTACTTTGAATACATGTTTCTGAATCGCTGGGGATTAACTGATTGTAAAGTGCCTTTGAACATCTTTATATGAAAAAGCCACTACATAAATGCACTTTACATGGGTAAGGCAGTGTGGCTGAGGGGTTTAAAGCACTTACTGGTAACCTGGAAGTTCCAAGCAGTTTAAAGTGCTGACTTGTAACCAAGAGGTGCAGAGCAGTTTAAAGCACTGACACGTAACTCAAAGGTTACAAGTTCAAGTCCTCTGCCCATCGGTCTCGCTAGTGTAAATAGCCTTGTGGTCAGCCCCCCTGCCAGAAGGGGATTTTAAAGGGAGATTTTGACTGTCGTCGGCAGGGCCGTAGCCAGACACAAAATTTAGGGGAGGCATTTTCAAGACACGAAAATTCTTCAAAGTTGGTTTGCTATACTATAAAACGTTTTTTTTTAAGTTTTAATACACAAAAAATTACTTCCGGTCCAAAATTTAGGGGGGGCATTTGCCCCCCCTGCCTGATGCTGGTTACAGCCCTGGTCGAGGGATTGAAACAGAAGCCACTGGCTCATGAAAACGGGCAACAGCTCCCTTCACATCAACTTTAAATAACAGATTTTCTTACCTTCTACCTTTTTTTACCCCTCTCCCCCTGTCCATCCCAAAGGTAGGCCTGAACTTTAATAGTGAAACCTGCTGGTCAATTGAGTCCAGAAAAACCTGCATTTCTTCACAACCTGCGTTTTCTAATGAAATTAGCCAAGCTTCATGTTCTGGTGCAGTAAGCAATAATTGAACCATAACTAAGAGAGTTCCCTAATTTAAAATTTTCCGAGGGAATTTTCCCATGTACTCACTCCAACTCCAGTTACCAGAACTATTTGGACTGCAAAATATGATAGGGGTCTGTGCCTAAATAATTCAAAACCTTTCCAAAAATAGTGTGTTCATGATTTTGTATCAAGTGAACACAATTCTCCAAAATATTAGATACAAAAACCATATTTATAGTTTTTGTCTGCAAGTACAATTAAGGGTGAATACAGTTGTGGTGTCCCTGCAATTTTTTTTCTGTATGCATGTGTGTGTTTTATGGTTTGGTTGTTTCCCAAAGTAATGTCAAAATTAAATACACAAAATATTAAATGTGCTAAAGCTGTTTTATTGCAAGCAAAAATAGTTAACAACCTAGCTGTGAAATTACACTCGTAAACTATTGATATCTTAGCTAAAACAACTACCAGTAATAAGCTGTTTTGAGCATGCAAAAATACAACTCTATATAATTGTCTTGGCAGACTGAAAACTAGTAGTATGCAAAATAAATGCATCTTAACAATATCCAATCGTACTCAATCAAAAGCAAGTGTTGTGTGAATGAACACCATTATATGTACCCGTGAAAATACTTGACATTGGCTTCTTTTGTAGAAAAAAATAAAGGAGCAGTCTTTTGAACTTGTGTCAAATTTGAAAAAATATGTATCTACAAGCTTTCAACTAATTCATGAAAACCTAGCTGTTATTATCCTGCACCAGCAGACGAAACTACCGCCTGTTCAAAGGATAGCTGTTATCTGCCTTCAAAAAAGACCAAACTGAAATTATTTGAAGTGTTCCTACAAGATCTAATTCTAAGATACTAGTTTTGCTGCTACTGAACTTATTAGTGAACATTTTCAAAACATGAGTCCATACAGCAAGGCTTGAGAGCTTTGTGCTTGTTATAAAAGTGTAGAAATACTTCTGTTTGAACTCCATAAATAGTTTTACTTTGTTTTCAATATTCTATTTACAGTTTTCCAAAGCTATTAACAAGTCACTCAGAGCAGCTTGGAAAGCTCTGACTGACAGATTAGCAACAAGTTAAAACTTTTCTCATCAGACCATACACTTGCCAAAAAAGGAAATCATTTTCCCAAAATCTCAAAAGTATTTACTTTTTTGAATACATGTCTAAACTTATACACTTTAACTTTTTGCGTAAACCAACTAAGTAACAACCAAATATAATTTTATTTTAAAAAAATTAATGCTACTGCCTATTACCAGACAGCAGCAGTGTTAATGTTATTACAGAAGTCATCAACAGTATCACAGTGAAACAAGCCACTAACATTGTGATCTTGCATTGCAAGATAAAACATCAAAACAAATCTCTGCAATGAGAACAAACTCAAATCACAGAGTCCAAACTAATAGTGCAACTGACATCCAGCTTTTCCAGAAGTGCTATTTGAATTTTGACATTAACAACACACTGATTACCAAAATGTACCTTGTCTTTACATTTGCAAACTTTTCACTCTTGATATAAGGTTCTTTAAAAATGCAGTGAGACGTGTGGATAAATCAACATTATACATCATTGAACATGGTTAATGGCTGCATGGGCCATTTTTGAGATAATTATTTTTCTTCTTGAAAACATACACAAAAGCACTTCTATTGCTATTTAGCACATAAATATGGTAAATATGAAATGCAAACACAAGTAAATTTAGAAATACCTGATGAATGAAAAACTATTAACTTGCTGCTATATGTTGACTTTAAAATGTTCTCAAATACTTTTCTTTTGTCCTATTTTTGGGTCTGGAATGTTTTATAGTTCACTGTTCACAAACTTCCACTAATGGTGCATCTGCCATTTCATGAACTTGACTCAAAGGGCCATCATCACCACGAGGGGCGTGCAGCTTGCTGATATGTCGAGACAAGTGACTGGGGTTGTTGAATGCCTTTGGGCACTTCGAACAGCGATAAGGACGCTCCCCAGTGTGAATGAGAATGTGCCGCTGCAAGTTGCCAGAAATTGAGAAGGACTTATGACAATGTGGACACTGGTATGGCTTCTCACCTGTGTGGACCCGATTGTGAATTATGAGTGCACTCTGTTTACTGAAGGCCATTGTACAGTTACGGCATTTGAATGGTTTTTCACCAGTGTGACTGCGGATATGTTTAACTAGCATTTGAGAGTCATTAAATGATCGCACACAATACTGGCACTTGAATGGTTTTGTTCCAGTGTGGACGAGCAAGTGTTTCTCAATGGACTGCGAGTCACTGAACGCTCGGCCACAGTACTCGCACTTGAATGGTTTGATGCCTGTATGCAGGTAAACATGCTTTTCCAGCTGGGATGACTCGCTAAAACTCTTGCTACAATACTGGCACTTAAATGGTTTCTTCTTGTTGTGGACTAGCATATGACATTGCAAGCCATCCGCACGCGTAAAACATCGACCACATTCAGAACACTTGAATGGCTTTTCCCCAGTGTGGGTACGCTCGTGGGACTTGAGATGTGAATGCCACTGGAAACCCTTGCTGCAGAAAGAGCAATGGTAGCGCTCTACTCCTTTGTCTTCCTCTTTCATCTCATCTTCAGGATCATCAGAATCTGGGGGACTCAGGTGTGGTGGTCTTGGTACAATCACAGCCATTGTTGGAAGATTGCTATTCTGAACATAAATGTTTTCCTTTTGTATCTGATCAACCTTCCTGCTTTGCTCAATGTCTTGCTTTCTAGAAGAGTTCTTACTGAAGTGGCTGTGCCTGGAGTTGTTAGTTTTGTCAGACAGTTTGGTAGCATCTCCCTTAACTGGGAGAGTTTGCATTCCCTGATCTCGCATGACAACAGTGTAGGTCTCTCCCTCTTCACTCTCACTCTCCTCATCATCGGGTGAACCTGGTGGTGTGATGACACAACTTGTGCTATGCAGATGGTTGTTGTTGGGATCAGAAGGCTCTGTCTTCACCTTGATAGTTTCAATTGGACTGGGGTTGCTTCGAAGACTATCGGGTGAAGAGGGGATATCCCTGGTACAATCTTTGTTGGGAGGAACCACCAACAAAACTGGTCGACTCTTTTTAGGTTTTAAAGTCCACTTGTTGTGATTTTCCATGCGCCGAATCTGGAGAGGTCGGCCTTGGTCTTGTTCTTCTGCAACCCGTGCTGTCTCGCATACTTCAGGCACTCTGTATACATTACTGCGATGTGGGGCATCTCTCTGAGGTGGTGCATAATGTAAAGGCTGTCGAGGTTGCTGACCAGGCTTTGGCTGCTGTTGGATTTGTTGTGCAGGATGCAGCTGCTGCGATGGGTGCTGTGGGTAAGTTGGTGGAGTTGGATATGGTTGCCGCAGAGATGGAGGAAGAGGATACTGCTGTGGTTGAGGCACTTGCACTGGGTTGGTTGCTGCTTTTTGGAAATGTGGAGCTGGTTGACGCTGCAACTGAGGTGGTACTGAGGCAGTCGGTCCTGGGTCAGATCCAACACGCATTCGATAGCTTGATGGATAAGCAATAGCATTCTGCTGGACAGCTTGGGGAATGGATGGTGCACTGGGATACTTCTCCAGGACAGATTGTGGAGGAGGTATGACCTTGGAGGGGTCAGCAGGTGGGTTGTTGATTGGGGGCCCTGCGACGTACTTCTGCTCACCAGAAGGACCTTGTACAGCATAAACTGGCACATAGTGGACTATAGGAGGTGTCTGCCCAGCCTTTGGTGAGGTAACCGGTGGATAGGCAGGCTCAGTTCTTTTCGGTTCAGTTTGTTGGGTGTCCACACCAGTAGGGCTTCGCTGAGGAGGGTAGGTGTGATGGCTGTAGCTTGGACTGGATTGTGGGGGGTATGGCAAAGTAGCCGGACTGGGTTGTGGTGGGTACGCTGCTTGAGTTGCTTGTGGTGGTGGTGGGTATGCTGCAGAAACTGGGTTTGGCTGAGGTGGATAACCAAATGCAGTTGACTGAGGTGCGAAACTGGCAGCTACTGGACTAGGCTGTGGTGGATAACTGGCAGAATGAGGACCAGCTTGTGGTAGATAACTTGTTGTCACAGGACTAAGTTGTGGTGGATAAATGGGTACACATGGTCTTGGCTGATAAGTAGTAGAAACTGCAGGCTGCGTTGGGTAGTTGCTTGGCTGTGATTGGTGGCTTGACGCTGCTGCATTTGGCTTTAAAGATAGTAAAACATTTTTAGGAAAAGCATCTACAAACAGTTGAGCAATACAAGTGATGCAGTTGACATTAACAAAACTATATCAACTACTGTGACTTAAAAGGTAGAAAATATTTCCAGCTGTCTGGTGCTGCTTTGAGAGTGAAGGGGCTGACGAGTGATTCAAAGTGGAGGGGGAGGGGCTGAAAATACTTTTTCTCAAAAATCTTCAAAAATTTAACTACAGTAACTACTCCAAAAAGAAAGACACTGATATCAATGGAGATTTCCAGACATTTACCCACCTACTCTATCTCCCTTAGGCTAGGGTTACAGTCAAGGTTGGGATTCCAATTAGGTTTAGGGGAGGGGAGGGTGCAAACTTGACTTCCCTGAAATGTTCATTAATCTGGATTATGCCCATGAAAATATTGAAGGATTCATTCTATAAGAGCTCACTGTATTTGCATTTCTACTTTTCAACAAAAAATACACAAATACAAAATAATTTAATTTTCACTGGTTTACCAAAACTGTATCATTTGTCGTCAACTGCTTTCAAATTTATGATGGGTAGCACGGCCGTAACCAGCATCAGGCAGGGGGGGCAAATGCCCCCCCTAAATTTTGGACCGGAAGTAATTTTTTGTATATTTTGTCTTAAAAGGAGCTAAAAGGCGGGTGTAGCAAATTTTCGTTTCTTAAAAATGCCCCCCTTAAATTTTTTGTCTGGCTACGGCCCTGGGTAGGAGCAGTGGTTTGATACTTTTGCTAGTGGTATATACAGTACCATTGTCAATAACATAGCACTGCCATTGTTATTTTAGGGGAAAGAAAAATAAGAGAAGGCATATTTGTACCTGGTTAATATATCAAATAATGATTACACGTATTTTGGCTGTTATTATTTACAATTAAGTAGCTTTTAATAGGTATTTAAATACTTATAAGGTACTTAATATCGCACAAGTGCCAGGCCAATGAACATCAATCTTCTCCTTACATTATCAGTAAGTTGATTTGTATCGAGAATAAGATAACTGATCAACAACTCCAAACTTTCCAAGATTAAACGCAAAACTCAAATATATCTATGGAGTAAATGGACAAAAAGAAATCAAAAAAATCTACGGAGTAATGAAAACTTCAGAGCTAAAAGTTTAAAACTAAAGTATACTTTTCATATTGATTGCCTCTTTTTAAACCACGATTACGAGTATGAGAAATTGGTAAATTCGTTATAGTTAAAAAAATGTAGTAGTATTAGTTAGAATATTACTCATTTGCAACATTCACAACTCACCTGTACCTGATGATAGCTCTGCACCACTCGAGTTTGTTGTTGGAAGGTCGAAGGCACAGATGTTTGAGTCACGCTACTGGGGTGAGCAGTGGTGGAACTTGAGTTTAGGGCTCTTGGGGAACTCGGTGCACACTCTCTCAGAACTCCAACGCTGCTGATCTCTGGCACTCCAGAATTATCCCCCGCTTCTTCAGCTGCATTCGTGTAGATCTGGTGTCGCTGGTATTCGCGATTCTGTAGTGTTTCCACTGGAATATACTGCACATTGACGCTTGGTGCGACTGCAAGCTCAACTTCTTTGGGCCGCTCAACTTCTGAGTTCCCTTCCGCCACGACTTTCGGAGGAACTCTCTGCTCAATGACCACATACCGCGGTGAAAGCGATTGCTTTTCGCTTGCCACGCGTTGTTCCCTTCTTCTCTGAAGAATCTCAGCTTCGCTCAGTCCGCGGTCCAGTCGCTCGAAATCGAGCTGTTTCGCATTCTCAGACTCGTCACGTGAGTCGCTGTTGTGTCTGGCCCGCGTCTGCGCGGGGGTCTGGGCACCAGCCTCTTGAGGGGCGTGATAACAGTAGCATGGCTGAGTGGTTTCGCTCCCGGGGGAACAAGGAGGCCTGTCAGTTTGTTTACGGCTCGGTAAGCGCGGCACGGCGCCTTGATTGGCACTGCAATTTGTGTAATGGTGCACTTCATGCGCAGCCGACTGTGTCATCTGTGGTTCGTTTTCGTTTTCCTCGATCTGTTCTGGGTCGGGAGCCGGATAGTAGTAAACCACTTTGTGGTAGGGCTGTTGTTGTTTCCTGCGTTTTTTGGCTGGCCTTTCCTGGATTCCCGCTTCTTCCTGAACAACTTTCAAGGCTTTCTTTCCTTTTGTTTTACTGGCCTGGAAATATTGCGCGCTTTCCGAGGCCGATTCGAAGACACGTTTCTGAGCTGTAAATCTATTCTCCAAATCCTCATTTTCCAGGAACATTTTCTTTCCGGTTTGAGTTTCCCTTCCGTATTTTTCGATATATACGGGGGGTGAAACCTGAGACGGCATCGCCTTCACTTTCGTCCATGGCTCTCTTGAACCTGCGTAAGGTGATAAATATAGTGTTGATGACTTCACTGAAGGGAAAACCAAATTATCACCCAAAATAGCGAGCAATATTTCAGTATTTTACATCATTACCAGCTTGATAGAGAAAATAGTTTACATGCTTTTTTATCCTTGTCAGAATTACTGAAGTCGGGTTCAGAGTTTAGGGGACATTCTGAGAAAAAATCACCACCATCCTTACCGAGGTAAAATTTTAATATTCATGCAGCTTCACCAGTATTTGCTTACTCACTACGGTTGACGCGCACAAAACTTCCTGGAAGCATTTAAAGGTATTTTGTGCCAAATTTGCTTATGCCGATGGAGAAAAATTTAACAATACCAGTCAACAAAAGTCTTAATGCAAGAGGAAAGCAAAATTTATTGTTAAATTTCACTTTTGATAACTTTCGCGCCCTGGAGCTGTTGGATGGTCGTCTCGAGAGTGGAAGCACTGAAGAGTAGAAAAACTAGCAATTCCTTAAGAGTGGACCAGAAAACTGCCAAAACTACTAAAACCACTGAACAGAGTTCTTGCCATAAACTATCGTCCTAAACAACAGAGTTCGCTAATATTGAAAACTGACGGAGTTTTGAACCACGAAGAAGCCTACGACACACAGCAAACAACTCGGAGCAAAATTCTCGATGCGATGATAAAATGAATATCCCAACTGACCTTGGTTAGAATAGTCTGGCTGAGTCTCTGCATTCCTGTTGCAGTTTTCATCTGTCAGTAAAGTTGATCTTTTCCGATCGGCTTTTCCCTTGATGAGGAATGCTCGTGGCATTTCTGTGCGTGGAAATACCCAGGCGAAATTGGGCCGGTACACTGCCTTCACTGATACGCTGAGCTTGTCTAGGGAGCGAAAAGCGAATGCCACCGTTAGCCGCGCTACATATATTATAAGCAGGTTATCTTTGAAAGCAACGCCGTGAGAATTCCAATAGTGACGTCACTATTTATATGCAAAAATATGAAATCTCTGCACCAATGAAACTCCCCCGCTCAAAAGGCGAGGGGTGGACGTCAGATTTATTCCGTTATGACAATTTCCTCAGGAAGACCATTCTAGATTTTTTTTAGTTCCACATTTTTGTTATATCAAAACTCACTTGATCTTTGGTAGTTTTTCGCGATAGAATGGCTTGTATGAAAACTAATTTAACTTCGGCACACAGAAGTAACTCATGTTGTATAAATATTGATTTACTGGTCATACCCCTGTCAGCAGATAATTTTCGTCGGAAGTACTTGATCGAGTTTCTTGTCAAGCGTGGCGAACCGCCGCAAGGCCAGTTGACTCACGAAATAAAACGGTGAAAAAGTAGGAAATATTTGTATTTACAATCAACAGCCTACATGATGTAGAAAATGTCTCAAAATGAGAACACCACCAGTGCGGAGCTATTTGAGAGCCAGCTGTCAAAGGTTTTAACATGTAATACCCAAGAAATTTGGACTAATCTCAATTCTCTCCGGCCCCACGTGCTTCCATTGTTCGCAAGATTGACCTTTTTGTGCTTGATCAGTGTTTTGACGTCAATTAGTCAGAAATTCACTGCTCATGCCACAAACGGAACTAAAATAGAACCGCAGTAATCATGAAAAACCACTATGACAACTGCAGAAACTATTTTATATAGAAGTTAGGTTTCCGTCCAAACAGAATACCAGAAGCTCGAGCACGGCAAAATACAGAAATTAATGCACATTGTTCCCTTTGTGAAAGAAGAAAATACCTTAATTAGCATAACCGGTTTTACCTAAAGCACTTTTCTATAAACATTGAGTATTATCAGTATTTTGGTTCAAATATGAATCTTAATAAGCTAGGTCTCGAGATTGCGGTTAGACAAAGCATCTAAACTTCGTGCGGGAATTCATTGGGTCAAGTGCTAGGTCACAATTTCCCATCAATACAAAAGAAAGAAAAGTTCCTGAAGGCAAGAAAACGCTGCACTTTTTTCTTTTAACTCGACAATCATAAAATATTCCGGTTACGTAAAATCGACGAAGCAATTCAATGCAGCTGTTGTGCAAAAGTGTTTCTTTAGTGACTGTGACATGCCACAAGGTTTTGTTAACTTGTCATGGAAACCCTCCCACGACAAACTACAAACTGTGCAGCGGCACCAGCTAACGAGGGCAGTTCATTTATTCCGATGGAGTCACACAAAACTCCGTTCTATGAGACTAAAACATATCTCCTCACGGAATTCTGCAATCTGTTTTGGAAAGTGTTTTGGTTGTGAAAATGAAATCCCGAGACTTGTTGATTTAACCAGCCAGAAAATAACAAAAGAACATTCTTTCACGCTTCGTTGTTCAAAAGTTCCTGTCTATTAGAAATTTCAATTCATATTCCCACACAGTGAGTACAAACTCTAAATTTAAACTGATGTTTTATGGATGAGCGTTTTCCCCATACACTAAAGTTTATGATACCCTCTAATTTTCCATGGCGGTTTATCAAATCAGATTGTTACCCTGCTGGTAACTAAATGCAAAATGTCTTTAAAAGTTTTAACGAAACTTTTGCTCCTCAAAACATTATTGAGCAATATCGTTTACACTGTAGAGAGCCGTTATTTTGGCGAGAACAATAAAAATTCCGTAAACAAGCAGTAGTTAGCGTCCTTCACACCATGCCAGAAACAACCGAAGTGTTTTCTTGTCTTGTTGCTAAGTACATCCAGTTCAGTGAAATGGCACGTTGAGAGAACTAAAAAAAGTTAACAATCTTTTTGATACCCATCTACAGCCCTGAAGTCAGTTAGAAAATTTTTATCCCTTGTTTGATGATATTTCAAAAATCTGCTCTGAAGCCTGTAGGCTATCAAGCGTGAATAATAATCTTTGTTTGAAGAGTTTTCTTATCGCCAGCGGTAAAAGAAACATCACTTTCGACAAAATTGAAAAGACTGATGTTTGGTGTGCAGTAGCGAGATTTTTTGCGTAATCAAAGTCGCTGCATTCAAGACTTTCCAAGTTGTTTTAAAATAGGAAATTAACACCCACAGCAGCAATTTTTGCTTAAAACAAACAAATCCTAAGACTGCGATGAAGTATTGATCTCGGGAACACGAAGTAATTATTCACCTTTGTGATGCAAAAAAGTTAGGCATTAACTGAGCGAGTGACTTGTTGTGGACGCTGTACACACATTACACAGTATTGAACCTTGTTTGAACTGCTACCGTGAATAATGAAAGTTCAAGGCACATGGGAGATTTCTCAAGCTTTTTATACGAAAAGCACCTCAATTTTAAGCGTATTAGGATGGAAAGCGCTATTTCAGCTGAAAAAGTAATTGAAGTTTGAAGTTGTTTTGCAAAATTACAAACAGACGAAAAACAAAAGAAACCAAAAACGAATGAGCAATGCCCTTTCAGTAATTGACTTGTTAATCACAAAGGCATAATACAAGTTTCTACTTTTTCATCGCTTCAGTGAAGATATTCATAAATAGCCTGTTTGCTTGCACGATTCTACTGCAATAACTTTTCAAAGCCTGGGGAAACTTTAAACGCATATTTTGAGAACTTTTTCACATCGGTAGTGGTCGTCAACAGCAAAATCAGGCGCAAATCTCTGCAACGTCAACGAATTTCGATTTCTGTGCCGTTCTGAATGAAAGCATTTTGATAATGGCTTATTGTGCAGGGCTTTGAAGTTCACCGAGCCGTACTATTTCTTCAAGTTGTTTTGAAGAACTGAATTAATCTGACAAAAAGTAGTTTCGCTGTCAGAACGCGAAGTGTTTTCAACCCTGCCATCCATGATTTCGCATCTTTCCAAAAGCCGTTGGAAAGAGAAAGGGAACATTCTGTTCTTGTTTAAACAAATGAGAAACCACCATATTGTTATCAAAGTAATTCTTTTTTTTTTCAGAAAACTAATTAGGCCTTCACTAATGAACGTAAATAACGAACTGTCGGTTCCTTTGTGCGTATATCTCATGTTTACGTGCGCAAATGTCATTCTGATGTGCAAATCAGGGTTCCCTCATTGTGCATATAAATATGCAAGCACTGCTCAAGGTCAAGCTAGAGAGATTCCTCTAGATTGCCAAGGCGACCTTGAATATCTGATGCACCGTGGAAACCACAGTCAATGATTCTATCGACATTTCGATCTTCAATATTTCATGTGTTGTTGTTGTTTATGTTTAATGCAAATGTATTTGTAAAAGCTGCAAACCAGAGCCGTAACCATATATGTACTATTCCATTGCTTTTTGTCTTCGGCTTAAAAGCATTTTTAAAAATGTTACTCAATTGTGTAGACATTAAAGAATTTGCGACTTGCTCCAGTTGGTCTGTTAGCCCGACAGCGTCGAAAAACTTTTTTTTATTCTCCATTTTTTTCTCGAAGCTTTAGAATACGTTTGCTGTAGATCTGGGTTTTTTAATCAGCCACCGTTTCTTTTTGTAAAACAATTGTTAGTACTGGGCTATTTTTGTCAACGTATTATCTTTTGAAAGTTCTCTTACAATATCTCCTGGTAATTACTAAAATGGATCACCTTTTAAATTGAAAACTGCATGTGAATAGAGGAATTTGAACTCCATAAACAGCCGATAACTTCTATATGTAATCTGGTTATTGTTCAGCAGAGATTGTTCTTTGCGGCATTTAATTTTAAATTGCCGTTGGTGTTTTATCAAGTTATCAGTTAAATGATTGAAAGTCTCGTTAAGAGCGAACATCACACAGAATAAACGCTCAAAGACGTTTTTGAAGACATAACTGTTCAGTTCCTGTGGTCTAATAACGTAACGTTGTTCGTCAGACAAAGCGTGTTTACTTGGTATTTTAATAAGCAGTGCCTCTATCTAAAACCACCGTGCAATATACTGAATCGCTATGTTCCGAAGAGTTCGAGCGTGAAAAACTAATGCTTTTAGTTTTAGGTCACTTTTAAAAAACAAAGCTTTTGAATAAAAAGATGCAAGCTTTAACGTAAAAAACAACACTACCTATTAACTTAAAAAGAAACTAGTTTGGCGCGAAAAAGGTTTGAGCACAAATACAAATTCTTCAAAACATTTGTTCTAAAGACTAGTTTGATTCGCCAGTAGGAGTTTACACGAAAAAATTTGAATGATGAGTGGAACCAAAGGAAACAGGTTGAAAACTGAATACTTTAACCCGAAGTTTGCATAACTTATTTTGTGGCGCTTTTGTGAAGGAACTGGAACAAAACTGAGTTTCTCTTGTATGAAAGACAAGTCTTACTTATTATGTCTTACTTATTTTATGTAACTTTAAAGTTTAAACTTGCTAAATCACGGTTAGGAGTGCAAAGACCAAAACTTGCAATTCATCTGAACAAATTTAATTCAAGCGAGAAATTAGAACAACTCGAGCAAAACTTAAGGTAAGAGCTACTTCGATTCGCGCCCAGCTGTCTGGGAATGATCCCTTTTGGAGTGGTTTTGTCGCATACTTATCAGTGCTTCCTACTTAGGCAATTCCTGCTTTTTCAAAACTTTGAATAGTTTTCAATACCACTAATTCTTGAAAGTGAAGGATGGATCTCTTGATAAAAGATGCAGAAAATAAAGGAAATCTACTGAAATTTCTTTCCGGGATTGTGGGTGTTTTATTCCGTTGGAAAGTTCGATACACCAGATTTTTCCAGAGAAGAAAGCAGCTGCAATATTATGAAGGACGGACTTTAAAAGATGTTGTTTGGATTTCTGTTTTTCATGATATTCAAAAATATAGTGATCTCCGCCCGAAATGTTTAGAAATAGTGGTAAAATTAGAAGATGTTTTTACGTCATGTTTGAAGTTTTTAAAACTTTTAGGGAAATAGTGTCTTACTCAATTGAGTGCTAAATATACGATAAGGATTCAAAAGTGACTTCGTAGGATTAGCCGCGAACAATTTTAAAATGGTACGGCATAAAAATCAAAGCTACTGCTTTAGAGTTAGAAGTCACCTGGCAGTTGTTTTATCGCAATTATCAGTCAAATTAGTAAACGCACAACTATAAACAAGCAAACTGAGCAGTTTAAAAACAAACGGCCTGCTAGTCGTCTCAGGGGAGTTAACCGGGATTTAGTGTTTTTGTGTTTGTCGCTTTCACTTTGTGTTTAACGAAGACACTTTCACGATGTTTTTTTAAGACCTTTTCTTAAAAGAAACAAATCCCTCTAAATTTATTAAATATTTGACTAGTTTGGTTTAATGTGAACGTACATCGACTTTACTGCATGGCTTCTAGAGAACTTTTGACCATTTTCAATCTGTGTTCTTCGTAAGCGTGACATTGTTTGATATATGTTCACTTTGTTTTCCACGTGAAAGTGAGTTAATAAAATCTAGACCCTTTGGTTATCTATGACAAGGTCAAGAGACAAGATAAATCTGATTAGAAAACATCCAGCGAACATGTGATCATCGTTATTTGTATAGGACAAGCATCAATAGGCGCCGCTTGACTCCACTCTCGTCATTTACAAACACACCCTTGTACCCCTGAGGGTGCCAGCAGAAAACACGCTTTGCTACACAGATCAAAGCTAACTGAAAGCCGCTGAACATCGTGTTCCTTTCTCTGAATCTCTTTCGTGTGGTGTTTTTACTTGTGACTAGTTTTCGAGATAGTGTCGACTTCCCCGATGGGTTTTCTTAATCTTATCTTAAGACCCAACCAGCCCGGCCAATATAGCTGGTAGCTTTCACCTAGAAGCGCAATCTACTGGAAAACTCGTTTATGTGCATATAGTCAGCCTGCTAGCCACTGGCTCGTAAACTAGTGAGGACTTAGTCACGGAACAGCACGATCTTGTTTCTTGGCAAGATGTTTTTGCAACTAAACTCCTTGAGCTAAACGGGAAGGTTTGGCGCTTGACGCGGTGAATTTGAAATTTATGTAATTCTGCTGTGATTCTACAAAAAGAAAAATATAAACAAGTCTGTGCACATGGACAATCCCTCTTGAATTCACTGAGATTGTTGTCTTTTTTTGACAAAAACATCTTTTGTTTTTTAAATCTAATCCAACCTTTATTAGACGTACTGCAATGATTTTGTGATTATCAAACAATAAAGCAAGTGGTATATTCTTGTTTGGACTTGTTTTCGTCTGTAAAAGGTTTGAGATTTGGCGTTTTCTTATCAATTGTCATAGTTGGTCAGACCCATTCAATTTGATGGTGCCCTCTGCCCCAGCTACAATACAACCAGTGAATTTCGACAGCTAACAGTGGAAAATGAGGTGCTAGTCGCCACGAACTAGAAATTTTTACAACTCTGCCGTAATTCTGCAAAGAGAAAAAAAATCTGTGCAGATGGGCAATCCCGTCTGAATTAGATTGTTGCCTGTTTTTCTGACCAACAAACCTCTTGTTTTCAAAGCTAATCCATCCTTATGAAACGCACTGAAGTGATTTTATGATTATCAAGCAATTACGCAAGTTGTTTGGGGTCGATATCGTCTGTGAAAGGTTGGAGACTAGGCTTTTTTTAAATCAACTGTCTTAGTTGGTGAGAGCCACCTAAGCTATTCGATGGTGTCCGCTGCCCCAGCTGTGATACAACGGCTGAGTTTAGACAACTCTTTGAGCTATAAAACGGAAAAGATTGGCGCTATAGACGCGACGAATTTGAAATTAATACAATCTGCTACGATTCTGCAAAGAGACGAACGTAAACAAGCCTGTGCACATGGGTAATCCTGTCTGAAATTGTAATTCAGATTGTTGTCCTCTTTTCTGACAAACAAATCTTTTGTTTTCAAAGCTAATCCAACCTTTGTTAGACATACTGCAGTGATTTTGTAATTATCAAACAATTAAACTAGTGGTGTATTTTTGTTTTGACGTGCTTTTAGTTTGTAAAAAGTAGAAGATTTGGCACTAATTGTCATAGTTGGTCAGACCCATTCAAACTTATGGTGCCCTCTGCCCTGGCTACAATACAACTGGTGATGAATTGTTTGAGACTAAGAAGGGTGTATATTTGACCGACATTTTCCGACAGCTGTCGGCAGCGACGGTTTGGCTTTGAGAAAAGAAAACAACAAGGTTGAAGCCGCGCTTACATGAGCAAAAATAAAAGAAAAAAATAAGAGTGAAAAAAAAGACTAAACTATCCCATTGCAGGAATATGAAGTTTAAAAGCCTCGAAAATTGATGCAGTCTTCAATGATACTGCAAAATTAAGCATATCTCAGAACCATTTACAAGTGAAGGTGTGTCTATCGATTTTTCAACATCTACAACTTTTTTTTAACAGACACCTTATCGCATTGTCTCTCTGATTATTCTATTCACTATTTTAGTTCGCCGCTGGGCAAGTGGTGAGAAAAAATTGAAACTGAACTACTTGAAGTCGAAACAATAACAAGAAAGAAACTGTTTTTGCAGAGATTTCAATTGTTGCATTCTATTGAGAAGGAATTTAAAAGAGTGTCACCCCGGTGGCTGGGCAGCCTGCTGTTTCGTAATAACCTTGTAGTTGTTAACAGCTACGTGACTGAAGAGAAGTCAAAACACATTCCGAGAACCTTCAGGTTCGACCATGTGCAAGGACCTGTCCAAACGTCATTATTTACTTATTCATTCGTTCACTCGTTTGTTCATTCATTTATTTGAAAAAAACCGTGCTTTTTTCTGCGTGGGCGAGTACGCTGAATATGTGTGTTTGATCAACAAATACTAAAGTTGATATGGTTTGTTTTTAACCTGTGGAATGGGTGTTTAGCTATCGTTTCGAGCGTTAGCCTTTCGTCGGAGCAGACACAAAAAGACCAAAGAATCAATCAATCGAACCATCAACCAGTGAATCAATCAATTATTTAACAACTGATGAATAAATCACTCAGTCAACCAACCAAGCAGTTAGTCAACATTCAACAAAGCAAGCAGACAGCTGATGAATCAACGAACCAATAATTGAATAAATCAAACCAGAGAGAGGTTTACTGACTACTGAGAGTCGGCTAATATTTGAACTGAGATCAATCACGGCTGAGATTTGAGGATAACTTTAGCTAATTACTGATAAAACATATCAACCAATCCAACTGATTACTGGGAATTGGACAAAAAATTAACTGAGAATTTAGTACTCCCGTTCAGGCCCTCGACTCTCTTTGCATAGCAGCCCACGCAGAGAGAAAACAAGGAAGGGCGACTTACAACAAAAGCTGTAACTCAACGGCAGAATTACATTTTTTCAGTTCGCTTTCCATTTGCCCGTTTTAGGTTGTCCAAAATAACTGGTTCTGGCCGGTTTAAATGTAAAGCTCCAAAGCGCGCGCGTTCATTTCCCACCACAACTCTCCAAATTCCCGCGCTTTTGCCGGCAGGATCGGAGCTGGGAGAGCTAACCTGCTCTAATCCATGAGCGGGATCATTCTAGTAAGAACCAGTTCTGAGAACACGTGCGTTCCATTCCTTTGGTTCCATTTAAGAAATGACTGGTGGGACCGTCAAGAGTAGACTAGGCGTATGGAAAGCGAATCAACGTTGATCAGCCCGCATGAAATTATTTTTTCGAGTGTCAATCATCTGGCAACAGCATTTGGCCAATTAACAACATCATACTGTGACTAAGGAACAGTAAATATAACTTGCTTTTCATTTTAGGAATACACTGCTTCCTGTTCTTTCTAGTTGATGTTGCTTACAAATTGCTTGCCATGAATGACTAAAATTTCATCTGTCCAACGACACACCCCTTTACAACATACATTTAGTGCTTTTCTTAAACGATCCTATCGACTAAAAAAGGATTTGCATTTGTGTGTTTTTTACTGCTGAAACGCGTAATAAGGTTTCTAAAGTCTATGCCAACCGAGAAATATACTATTTTAGTGTTTTTAAAAAAACTGAAAGCCAGGCAGGGCGCGGCCTTTCAGCTTTTTTCCTGTAGTCAGGTTCTGCTACAGTAGATATACTCCGCTAGTCTCTGTTTTGAATTAAGCAGTTTTAAATACCTTGAGCTACGGAATGTGACATATATGTAAACTAGAAAGAACTGCGTAACCAGGCATTGTACTCAGTACTCCGTTGCATTTTCTGCCTTAGTACAAAGCCGTTGCTCCGGCATCCTGTTATTTCCTTCCGGTACATCTCGCAAGTCTTTCATTTGTAATTGACAATTGTTTTAAGTCTAAAATTAAACCAGCTTTTGCAGCAATACTTCTAGAGCTAAAAGTTATCCTGACTTAAGTTAACGCTAACCGAAACTTCTTTACCATTACCATTGCAAGAAAAACTGATTAACAGTAAAGTTACTTAGTTCATCGCTTCATGGTTAACACTAAAGCAGAAAAACAGAGACTCAAAACTAAGCTTGTACTAATGTTCCATGATACTTTTGTCTTTATTGCAACTGATAATTTATTGTTTAAAATGATGGCATTAAACACATTATATTGCTCCTTCAGTGTGAGCTGTGTCGTACTGAAACTGTCAGTTGAGTTAACCTCCTTCCGACAGGCCCGGCCCGCTTTGCTAACTAAATCCTTTCTTTGTGTTCAGTTTCAGTTTCACCACGAAGGAAAATAATGACGAAATCTTTTAGTCATATTAATTTGAGATTGGATATTTTTTCTCTCGTTCCCTCTTCTCTTTTTACCAACAAAAAATATCACCCTTAATTTGAATTCCGTTTGCTGCTGACTATGGCTGAATTTTTTTCTTATCTCTATTACGAAACATTTGAAACCAGCAACTGAAAGTACAAAAAAATAATAGGTGTGTCACAGAGAAAAACCAGTCGATGATTATCAAAATGAAAGTACGTCTGAACTCAATTTTGACAGATTTTAATGTTTACTGTACTGTACGGGGTGTGTGCTAAACGTCGATTTGCCTGATTTCTGAAACCAAATACCTTGTACGTGAGGAGTGAAGTACACTGAACGCATTTTGTCAACACCAGTTAGCTTTCTTGTTGGATAAAGCCTTTTTTCCCATTGTAGTTGCTGATTTTTAAATATAATATTGAACCAAGGTGAAGAAGACTGCGTCCATAAGCCGATTGAAAACATATATAGCATCTCATGCTATACACTATCATAAAAACGTGCGGAAAGAAAACAATCTTGAAAGAATTACAAGCACCCTCGTGATCATGCGGCTATTTTCATTTTTGTTATTCAGAAATAATTCCTTGACTGAAAAGGTCACTACCAACAAGTTTGCATTCCACTCGTGGATTTTTTCTTTTCTGATGCGGCATTTAAAACAACAGTGTTGTAAAGTTGTTCAGCTTTATTAATTACTTTTTGTATACTAAACAGTTTTGCCGAAGCATACACGGATGGGTTACCGAGTCATGCGCTTTTGTATGAGATCATCATACAAAAACACTCTTATACACCATAGGAAAAGATACTTTCAGATGAAAAAATCTTTCATCCTTGTGCAAACACGGACAAAGGCAGGGGCAATTAATTCTTTTTGCGTTTCCTGGTCTTTCTTTTCAAAAAGGAAGTGAATTGTTAGAGATAACAAAGCAATTGACGGTGTTCTCAGAGAAATGGGTTTTCCGCATAACTCCAAACATCACGTAGCCTTTCTCGAGTTTCGCTTCAACCATTATCAAAATCTTTCGTTAATTGCATTTTTAAAAAGTAAAAGAATTTAATATGTTTTGTATACTTTCGAAAGGCTTTCACTGAACAAGGAACAAAAGCCATGCGAAAGGGATATCCGCCAAACCGATGATCATCCCTTTCAATTAAAAAAAATCGTGATACAATTTTCTTTTTTGAAGTGTAAAGTATTTTAAGAGAGTAACGAAACCAGAAAGTATCACACAACTCACTGAGCAGCAAAAAGACGAATCTCTGGAAAAGGTGAAGTGAAAGTTAGGCTTATAAGTCTCCATGAAGGTTGAGGCCGGAACTTAGGACGTTTTTGTAAGCTTTTGTAATAAGGAATCACAGCAGCAATTGACATTCAAAACTCACCCAATCCTTTTGTATTTTAGGATGTCTTCAGCTCTGATATGCTTCACTTGACTGATCACTGTTGTATTTAAGCTGAATGCAATAACTCTATCTATCAGTATACTTAATAAGAGGAAATTTTTAGCGAAAAAGCATTAAAATAAGCCAGAGCGAGTTTACCAAGTCCGTCTAGAATGAGAGATCTTCTGTGCGTAGCTCAAATGTTTTGCATTGATTTAAAAACTTGGCTGAAGACGAAAATCTATTTGAAGAATAATGACAAGAAATTGTTGAGACAATATTCGCTCGGTACTCACACTGTATGACGCAAATTGGATGTTGGGGGAGTGAGTTCTCGTATAAGCATACTATCTATAATAGCGATATGACTTCAGTGAGAAAAACTGCTTACTCATTCTGTTCGGGGGGAATAAACTAGTCAATACGAAATAGTACATTCCTCTGCACTTATTTCTGAGCAATGGGTGTGCTTCTACGGGGAGCCGATTGAGTAGGGTGCATTGTTCTGACTCGCGATCCAACACGTGGCTTTACTTAAGCCCTGACGGAATATTCCGGCTGTTGAAAGGGTTACGGCTGCAGGCTCGTACCCGTATTTAACCGTTGAACTCGCCGAAGTAAGAACATACTGCCACCAATCGATATGTGTGTCTCTTAGATATATTGGCTGTAATATGTACGTCAAAATAAGCCGGAATGGGAGTTGAAGATACCCATTTATTATAGCAAAAGGCCGATATCACATGTTGAAGAAAGTGGCTTTTGGCACGAAAAAGGAGCTTTTCCCCAGAGGAAATATACCACGTGCTCGATAAACTGAACCACGTGCGTGAACTCCGCTGGGAAAACGACAACAACCAGAAACTAGTTGAGTAACACTGGTGAGGAGCCAAGAAGGAAGTAACGCTTGTATCTCTGACTTCAGCTGTTCATTCCTGTCTGATTGCTGCGGTAAACAGATTGACTGGACCACTCTGTTAACAAATTATCACTATTTCCTTTATTTTATGCACCACTGAGCTGTTATTCCAATATAGCGGGTCGCGGCGCCAATACCAACTTGAGCAATTCTCTAGAAATCGAACAAAAACCTGTCTTCCTTGCATTAACTTTAATTACTTCAATAATGACTTGATCTTTGTTATTTGGAATGGCTTTGTTGAACAAAAGAACAAGTACATACGTTTCCAAAACAACGCTCTTAGGGTGCGTTCGATTGACTCTGTCATTCTAGAATAGGAATAAACAGAAATAAAAACTCTGTTCAATCTTATTGACCACAATTTATCCAAGTTAGAACAACAGCACAACTTATTTACATATTTTGCTCCAGTCATTACCTTTACCTAGATATCTGATTGTTCTGCGAATCAGGGGAGAAATTCAGTGTGAAGTTTTATTCTTATTCTAGAATAGACGGAATAGGGTCGTGGTCTAATAAAGTTTGCATTGATATAAAATCAGATCAAAGACTCCAAGTTAGGTTCTCTACTTGACTGGCAAAGGGTTCGAAACTACAGTTCGAAACTACTGGGTAATTCTGGGTGACTAAAACCTTTTTTGAGTTCCCTTTAATATTTGACTTGTATGAAGGGTCTTTATTTCAAGTACTGTATCTGCAAACTTGACATGGTAAAGAGATACGGTACGTGCTGTGAGATTGGCAACAAACATAAACAAGCATACTTTGCTAAACTCACATACACACAAACGTGCGAGACAGAGAAACACAGAGACAGAGACACAGAGACAGAGAGAAACACAGAGAGAGAGACACACACACACAGAGACAGACAGACAGACAGAGACAGAGAGCAAGACAAAACAGGCTGACAAAGAGACTGACACAGAGACAGAGAGCATACAACACGCGTTCCCACTGATTGCGTATGCGTTCCGGCAAAACCATTTTCCAATACTCGATGAAGGCTGAAGACAGAAAACCCGTCACGGTTTTCCAAATCATTTTTTCCGCTGGATTCTCAGTCAAACTTACTCTTGTCGTTTCATTGAACGTAACAGAAAGATGAAACTGTTTGTTATAAATTTCTTACACCGCTGACTTACACGGTACTTAAATTCGATGAAAAATTGAATTTTCAACGGTGCAACTCTGATTCATAGGCGGAACGTTTACTACGTTACCCATAACCTACGATCCAGCTTATTCGAGCGACAATTTGGAGAATGAGAGAGGGAAAGAGAGAGGCGAGGGGAGGGCATGAGCTTGAACGGATGCCATATTGAAATGAGAGTCAATACCACGTGTTTTCGTCCCAAATTGGGACTTCCATCCCCCCTCCCACTCCCCCCTCTCTCTTTTTACTCTCCTTTTTACCCGATTCGCGCACAAATGAGTCGGCTTGCCGACTATGTTACAGATGACTGGAAGTGATTGAAGCATTAGATTTAACGGAACGCTTGTAACGCGTTACTAGAGTTATTTCAACCAGGGGGATTTTCAACAAGAGGACGTTATCAGAAGTGATAATTGTTAAATTAATGGACTGCACTGAAGATGTCAAATTTTTTAACCACTTTAAAAATGTTCCTCAGGGCTAAACTCGAACTGCTACGCAACGGATCTTTTTCAGTCAAGTCCTTTTGGTGAAAGATGATTTAACAGGCCTGGTAATTATCGATGTACCATTCCCGGTAAATCATTCAGTCAAAACTTTGGCAACATGCAGCGCTTAACCTGTGCGATTTTCCCACCTAATGGCCGCACCATGGCCGCAGGGGATTGGTTCGACTGCGTCTCGTATGTTTGATGGTTAAACGGCAGAATTAGTTCTTCCCAGTTTAATTCTTGCTGCAAAAAGTGTCTTGAAACACAATTATTCTAGTCATTGCTGTTTATATTTTACATGTACACCATGTCCCCTTATTTTTCAATGGAATATCATGCGAAGAGTATGTTGTGGAGCCCGCTGTAATTTATTCTTTCATTTAATGTGAAGATATCTTTTATTTAACTGCAGGTGTTTTCTTCAAACTTTCTGTTTTCTAGCTTTCAAAAGCTCTGGTTAGAAACCTTATTGCCACATCAAATATCTGCGATCACACACTCGAGGAAACGCTTAACCCTAGATATAATCCGTTACCAACGCGGTACACCACAGAAAAAGGAACAGAAGTTAAGATGCCCTTTCCTACTAGTTCAAAAGCAGAACACCAGCACAGCAGGTTACAAAATTATCTGTGAGGGTTAACTAACCTTTTGTTTTGACTTGGTAACGTCAATGTCATTTTAGTTTGACAAATGTTGAACTTCACAGCTAACGGAAAGTACTGCCGCAGTGAATGAAAAAAAGCCGTCACTTTCTTGTGTTGAGGTTTGTCAGTGAAAAAAAACCCTAATAGCAACACTTAAATTTCAAGATGGTGTTCGCGACAGAGCCACCATGTAACTGAGCATTATGAAGTCAATGCGGTGCTCTTTATTAGCACTTATTAGATGAACTTTGTAATGTAGTTTCTTCTGCTGCTTCAAATTGGAAAACCTTACAAAAGCTGCAGGAGGAATAATATGTTTCATATAATAGGTTGAATATGTCGGTCACGCCAGTTAGTTTGGGGGAACTCATGAGTGTGTGTCATGGTAATAAGTGTAATAAATAGGACACTTTGTAACTGAGTGAGTTATGTTGTACTGAATGGAAACCAAACATCGCGCGTAATCTGGGTGGAAATATCTCAAAATATGTTGTTTCAAAACAGGTCAAAAAACAGTGGCTCGACAAACGCATCCTCATTTACTGTAAATTGCAAGAAAAACATGCATGTCTGATAAAGGTTTTACTGGAAAATATTTCTATGATGTTGACTGTTTCGAAAACAGTATCAGGTTATGCGATTACAAATTTTCTTTTCAGAAAAAGGAGAACTGAAATGTTATTTAAGTTAGCTAATTAGTTGAGCAATATTATAAGAGCGGACCGTTTGCTTTTGAAGGGGGATGTGGTTTGGGGTTTGGAAGATTCGGTCTGTTCAAGCAGATTTCTACCTACTTGTAAGCAAGGCAGTGATCTAGGGCTAATCTAACCTGAGTATCAGGCTTTCCGGGGAAGGGGGGGGGGGGGAGAAACGGAGGAGAGAATCGAGTGTGAGTTTTGGCCTTGCTTTGGTTGCTGCAGCGAGGAGTGATTTTTTTCCAAGTTTTTTTTTTCCAACGTCGTTTAATATTTGTCAGTGGTCCACGTTTACATTAGCTTTTTAGTGTTCTCTTAACAAACGTTAGTAACGACTTGCTGTCAGTTTTAATCGATATACTCCATCAAGCTGATCAAGAGCATTTGAAACAACATTATTTTATATGGCAAGACATTCAATTTTATGTCACTTAGAAGTGATTCTTCACATGCTAATCATTTTATCATGATTATGCTCGGAATGTTCGAGCTTGGGCAGTGTTTGAAGACCGACGACTATGTATACGTAGGTCGCGTATTTTAGTGTTTCACTCAACAACTGTTTGCCGGTTTTTCGCATCTACACCGCTAATACCATCAACAGCTACACCGCGTTCATACCAACCATTAAACATGATTATATTAAACTGGTTCGACTTTAAAATCTTGCTTTTGTAATGTGTCCACAGGTTTTTTCGGGTTCTGAAATGAGCATTTCAACGCCTTAACGGTAAATTTTACATTTTTATACAGGTTTAAAGCCAGTTTGACTACTGCAACTGTCAAGTTAATTTTCAACTTCAATTAACTTAAACTTGTTAAGTTTAACGAGAAGTTTGAATGTGGCTTCACATTTGTGCGCGGAAACTTCGGAAATGTCCAGAAAAACTCGGAAGTTGTTTGGAGAGTCTTTTAGAAGTCTTTGGAACTATTTTTAGTTATCGTGGAACTTTTGAAAGTGTTCGAATAATGTCTTAAACACCGGTAATTACAATCCCACACTCAGATACAAGTTTAACCTTCACACTCTCAGTTTGTGAGTATGTATTCTCAGTAGAATTTTTTTTAAAAACTTACACGTTGGTGTAGCTGCAGGTGTTACTTTCCAATATTTTATGCTACAGAAAATAATAGTTAATTGATGTTGAAGACCATGCAATACTGTAATATACTTTCTATACGGACAACCACTGATGCCATATAAATGTAAAAAGCAAATTGACATCATGGAAAAGGATACATCCATTAAAGAGAATCAAACACAGGAAACATATAAATAAACAATCAAACAACATAAAAATAAATAAACAAACGGATATATAGATAAACACACGAACAGACACGGATAGATAGATAGACAGACAGGGAGGGGCAGGCAAGCAAACGAACAAACAACTAAACAAGTCAATAAACAAACAAAAAGAAGACAAACAGGTTTATAAATAAAAAAAAATAGACAGACACGGACAGGCAAGCATGCGAACAAACAAACAAATGAACAAATAAATCAATAAAAGAAAAGCAGAAAAACGGATATTTAAACAGTCAAACCGACACGGATAGACAGATAAACAGATAGACAGACAGACAGACACAGACAGGCAAGCAAGCAAGCAAGCAATTAAACAAACATACAGATAAACAACAAAACAGACAAATAGACAAACAGACAGACAAATAAACAGATAAACAAAACAGGCAGAGAAACAAACAAACAGATAGACAAACGAACAACCAAACAAACGAAAAATAAGTAAACACACAAGCAGACAGTGGCGGACAGTCGCATGTAGACAGACAGCCAGGTATCCAATAGCAAGCCTAAAAGCAAAACAATGGCACGCACCTGAGAAAGAGAAGAACCCGAGAAAAGGTTGGAAAAGGTGGAACTAAACGGAGACACTCACACACGTTTTCGAACCGGCAAATGGGTGTACAGGTTGAAAAACAAGAGAAGGCAGATTGACAGGTAGAAAAACCATATTATTGTAAGACAGTAAAGAGTGAAAGCTAAGCAGACGCAGACCTTATTCGGTAGCTGCTTATTCACAATAAACGAGAAAGCAAAAACTGATTTCCACAGTGCATTTTAATATAAGAGTATTGGAAGGTTTACCTCGACCAGTTAATAACCAAAGCTTATTTTCTGTTCGATCAAAATATTATACAAAGCAGTGTTCAAAAACACCTGTTCGACAAAGCAACTATTCCATAAAAAAAGTAGGAGAATTAAAAAGTCGAAAACTTGATCGTAATTTAAAATTGCAATTAAAAAAAAATTAAAAAGCCTACGGAAAACTTTTTTAAGCAATACATTTATCATTGAACAGTGTTAGTATACTTGTAGAGCTTTATCGCTTCTAAGTCTATTGCAAGTTTTATGTCTGGATAAATATAAGTACTAGTTTCAATGGTTGCAAATATATTTTCTATGTAGCAAAGGGTTACAAGAAAAGTTTTACACCACCCGCATTTTACATCCGGGAACTGTGTGATGCTTTTCCCATTTTTGGCCTTTGAGTCCGGAGGCGCCTGGAATCGGGTAAAACGCCGACTTTGGCTTTCATGCACGTAGCAAACTAAGTTGTTCTACGTAGTTCGCTATACTGGGTGGCACTTCAATCAAGTATATTACACATGCATGTACTTATATTATTAAGCCTCTAAAAAACCTTGTTATACTCCGATAGATAATAATAGGCACTTTTAAGAACAGTATGACATGGACCAGTTAATACGCAATCTTGGGTCCCAAACACATTACAGTTATATATTGATATAATCAAACAAGTCTCTAACTCTGGCACTTCATCAAAATCACCTGCTAAGTAAACAAAACCTTGCTCTTGCGTTTCACTTTGCCAAACATAAACTCCCGTAAGAAGATGAGTCTTGAGTTCACTCGATCTACAGTGAAACCGTACGAAGCTGTAGTTAAGCAGCGGATTTCCGACATTGCTTATAAGCTTGTAATTTGTGTTCTGTGGGCGTCAAGCTCTCGCTAGCTTGAAACCTAGCTTAAGGATTGAGAAACGGAAAATATCATCTTCATGGAGTTTTATTTATGTTAGAAGAACTCCAACAGTTGCCAAGAGAGCATTCGCTTTTCGTCTTGGAAAATGACTATCGGTGTGCAATGTCGTTAACGTGAAGTG
This sequence comes from Umimayanthus nakama, assembly GCA_027574985.1. Lineage (NCBI taxonomy): Eukaryota > Metazoa > Cnidaria > Anthozoa > Zoantharia > Parazoanthidae > Umimayanthus > Umimayanthus nakama. The sequence goes on along the minus strand of JAOBRG010006684.1, from coordinate 13,446 downwards.
GAGTCAAAGACGACTAAACCATACACTAGACTGAATGTACAGTACTACCAAAGAATCGATAAATACGATCCACATTTGTGCGCCGAATTGTTCTATACACGCTTCATATTGAGAATTGAATTCAAAATTCACCGGCATCGGCTCGTCTAGGTTAAGAATCTTCAGTCATCGTCGGTTAGTAGGACAGAGCTTTAAGAACGAGTACATCACTTTAACACATTTGTATATATGAATTTACCTTTTTGGTTTGTCGACTCTGGTGGTTCTCTTTGCTACTGAGAATGACTACTTCCTAGTTCCTGCTGATCGCACCGCAAACAAAATCAGTTGCGATCACGCAAGAAAGATGGGTTCGGGAGCATGCTTTCGAAAGCGACCAGAAGCTCGGTTACTGTAGAGAGATTTCACTTCAAGGGCTTTCAAGACAACGCCCCTCCCTGGCAAATCGCCCACGTGGCCTCTGCTGTCGAGCCACTCTCTTGGGGAACAGATGAGCAAACTTTTACTTTTCAAAGGAAAATTTCCCCAAACTAAAAAATAAATAAGAGTTCTGGAAGGCGTCCGTTTATATGCTGTGATTAAAAGGTCGTGTCTAGTTTTGAATTGCACGGGTGTTTTTCCTGTCATTACCGTAACCAGTGTACGCATTGGAATCTTGTGCAACTCACGGGAAAGGAATGCACTTGCTAGAATAACCCAGAAATCCTACACCATGTAGTGTTATTCCGCCACTTGTTTACTCAAAAACTAGAACTGTAATTTACCGAAACATTTGCTTGTGATTTGCCGCCCCTTTTTATTTCAGAACCAAATTCTTACAGCTCATAGCAAAAGAATTCCCGGAAATTTTATACTCTAACCTTCTTGGCGACCCTTTGCTGTTTTTCGAAATGTTATTTCGCTTTCGTTACGCGACGAGAAAAGTGATTTCCTCATTTAAAGTTCACATTTAACAAAACCAACAAGTATAATTTTAGTATTTTGGCTTTATGAGGAAAATTATTTCACGTTCTAAGATTTGAAATGGGTCCCGATGCCGCAGAGCGCAAAAGACGAGCCGTCATTCCCGTCCCACGCACTGACTTAATTGTGTCAGGCTTGGAAGGAAAAACACTCATGTGAATGAAATCACGGCTAAATCTACGAGTTTACTCATTATCTAAATACGGATCTTGCCTCCAAGAGAAAGAACAGAGCTGTCTAGTGTGCTGAGACAAGTTGAACATAACTTTAGTTAAAAACCTGTGGAAGCTACACAACGGAATACCAATAATACTTGAGTTTGGGAATTTTCCTTTGTCTGCTTGGGACTGGAGTCTTGCCAGTCGGTTAAGAAATACCTCCAACAAATAACCTTTTCAATTTCTACTCAGGCCACGTCTATAAAAAATGATCAGGCTGTTAATTTAGTTGTTTTTATTGTCAAATCAAACTAAAAATTGGTCGGTAGGGAGGAACTAAACGTAACGCACTGAAACCGTGAAGAACTTCATTCGCGTTTGAATGAGTAGCAGGGATGTCGCATTTGATATGACAGTTATAGAAATATTCAATTGCTTTTGATCCTTGCTCTGAAAGGTTAAGTGTGCTCCGATATCTTATAATTTTTGCTTCACTTTGAGTTGAACTTGCGGTCGTAGTTGACAAACTCAACAAGAGTTTAAACTTCTTGAATTATTCCGCCGCTATCCCATGGGTCAGGGCTACCATGAAGTGCGCATTAAATACAGGTATTTTTGGAAAGTTGTTAAGCAGCTAATCAAAGTGTGACCTTTGCAATTCTGAAATTCATGCGTTTTCTAGTTCTACGCAATATCTACATAGAATGTTTGTGGATTTAATCATGTTTAAAATAGAGAAAAAGGTTATTGTCCAACGACTGAGGCAGTCCATCCAGGCAACGGGTTTGCAAAGTGGTATAATATCCCAAACACGCGCGTATGACCATTCCTTCATTTTCTCCTCACTCTTTTCCTTTAGTACTAATAGTGAGCTTCATGCAGGCTTTGACCTCACGAGTGATGAGAAAACTCTATGTAGCCCAAAACTCTACAGACGAAAGAACAAATGCGAACCTGACCTACACAAATGAAGACAATACAAAAAGGTGAATGTCAGATGCAATTACAAACCAAAATGAATACACAAAGATTTCAAAGTTATATCTGGAAAATTCAAGAATAGTTCACGCCGGGTTATTCCAGTGCTTGCTGTAGAATCTCACTACGTGACGAGCAATACTATCCGTCGGAATGTGAAAAACTTGTTTTCAACTATTAGGCTACTTTAATTTCATCTGATTGAAACAATAAGTTTATATTTGTTAACGGTATGGCAAATTTGTCACGCAGGCTACTTAGTATATAGCTTAGTGGACCTGTCAACGCATGCATGTTTTATCTTTCTTTCCAATCGTATTCCCAATAAAATGCAACGAAACATTAGGAACAAAGCAGATCTCAAAGCACACAATAGACTTTTCAGTTTCAGACGGTCCCTTCACAGCTGAACCTCTGGATCATATTTGTGAGATGAACATAATTTTAAAGCAATAAAAATTTAGGAAATGAAAGATATGTAAGTCTTTTTTGTAAAAGTAAAAACTCACGTTTGGCGCCATGAAACCATGCAAGGTCACAGTTATACAAAGAAGTATCTTTATCCTAAACGTTTAATGTTTTATTTACTTTAATTTACACAATAAACATAATCATAAACATGTGAACAACAAACATAATCATAAGCGTTAACTAAGCAAACTCCACCAAAAATAGAAAAGTGAAAGCTCGACGCATGCTCGGTTGATGTTGATTTATCTTTTTCTTTTAAAAAAAACAGTTTAGAGGAACAAATATATTTTAATTAGTATGGCCCAAAAATTTAAAATAATACATCGATTTACTTATCAGTCGGATATCATGAACTCTACCGTCAATATCTGTTTTAGTAAAACTGAAAAAGAAATCATATTTTAGGTTTTCAAAAACAGGAAGTGTTTGGTGGAGTCGACCAACGCGATATGATCTCCTCGTGACTCAAGTTTTAGTTTCATTCTGAGGTCAAAAGTCGTGTAACTCATGCCACTGTTTTGACTCTCACATGATCACACTGACTTTTCGTTCAGTAAACTAATAAACCTTTTATAAACTGAGAAATGAAATATTATAAAAGAACACACACAGTTATTTGTATCTTCGAGCACTGTATTTATTGTGTTGTGCAACTTTGAGATACCCAGATCAAGTGTTACATTTAAAAGCAATACCGTATTCTGTTTTATTGCCACAGGTATTCTGACTTTTGTTTATGAGCCAGAACACCCGAGGTCGTTAAATGGCTTTTTGACAGTCTAACAAACAACTTCCCTTTCCTTTACCGCGCGCAGTCGGACAAGCCGCCTCGACATTTCACAGAAATGGAAAAAAACTAACGCTGGTTTCTTTTCTTTACAGTTTCAAACCATTCCAAGCATCTTCAAAAATGTTAATATAAGTTTTCATCTGGCGTACTTTTTTTTAAATTTCTATTGTTCTCCGTTTGTCTATATTTAACTGTTCACAAGAAGATTAATATTTTAAGTGATGGACAAAGGAATTCTCGTTTTAATTATATATACTGTACTGTAAATGTAGGCCACCCAGCCCTCACTGTATGATGATGGACATTACAAGAATAACGAGTTTGTCGGTTAGAGGAATCAAAGGCCAGTACAACAATGCATAACTCAGCAAAAAAAACACCATTTATCTCAAACTCAAACCTTTATAATCGGGTTATACTCTTAACTTAAGTTTTGGCCAGACTTTTCAAGAAGCCAATGAACGTGGTAGGATGAGATACGGAAGAAAGGTAGTCTCGCGTGGAATGTAAAAGTGTCTACAGATAGAGGGAGTTGACTCGCACTTCAGTTCTTCACTAGAACTGTAGTCCAATTAGCAAGAAATAGTTAATCGGATGAAACGACGAATTGTGCCATTTTTCTCAGCTTCTTGCTGGCTAGTTGATTGCCTTGCAATTACGGCGCCTCTCTCGGTGTACAGATTTGAGCCCCACGCACGTAGCCGCCGGACACAGCGCAACGGCAATCAGTTCCGTGCATTTCGCACCTCTGTCTCACTTTATCCGCTCACTTCTTTTTGTTTGGCAGAATTACAAGTTTAATATTTACTTTGTGTGACAGCTTTAGAGCCTTAAAGCATTCGCCCGGCTGACTTCTAAAGTTTTTTTGTTTTCAAACTAGACAATGGAGTACGAGTTTAAAGCGAAGCCCACTTGCATTCCAAAGAGTGTTGACTCTGGGCCAAGTTGTTACACTGTTCAACTAAACTGTACTATCCAATTTATATAGCAACTGTTCATTTCCAAATTCACCGCTAATGGATACGATAAACTTCTTACACTCACCTCGTTAGTAAAACACTCCACAATAACAAACCTAAATGCAGCTGTTAACCGTCTTTTGCCTTGTTTTTCAAAGTACACTCTCTGCTTCTTTACACGTGCTTATCTAGAGCATGTGCTCCGTGAGTTCTGCACGCTTGTCAGGCTGTACCCGGAGGTTTATGGGAAGGCAGGGCTGGTCGATGATTCCGCGTTCTGATTGGGAGACAAACAGGAATCAAATAAGATTCGACTCACCGTCAAACTATGTTGGGTATGTCGAATATAGGTTCGGTTTTTATTAAGATCGGTTGGGTCAAGATTCCTTGAACAGTGAGTGGGTCGTTAGAATATTTGCGTATGCTAGCATTCACCTGCAGCCAGATTGAACTCTAAGGAACGATGCAAACCCTTCCCTAGATCAATATTCTGTCATCTGTGAGGTCCCGGCTAAAATTGCTGTGGTCATCTTCCAAAGTGGCCACTAAACGGTTTAAGATGGCTCTATTGTAATTCTATTATCCGGAATCATTATTGCGGCTCATAGTCATAAACTGAGGAATACAACATTAATCTTCCTTTTCCGTCTTCAACGTTCATTCAAAGCTAGCCTTGAGGCTGAGTTAAAGCTAAATGTTATTAAACAAGGGAGAATGAGAAAGAGAGAGATAGAGAGAAAGAATGACACTGACCACGCTTTCTGTTACCTCACTAGTTCTACTACTGTATATTTTATTTCTAGACAGCATACAGTTTGATAAACTAGTCGAGCTTTAAACTAGAAATAAATGTTGTGAACAAACAAAAAGATAATCAAATTAACAAAACTAAGAAAACAAAATAACAAAAAAAAATACACCAAACAAAAAAAAAAACAAAACAGAAAGAAAAACTGTTCAACTACAAAACAAAACAAAAAGACTTATACTGACTTGTATAGAAGAAAAAAATATAAACTGCTAAAATTCTAAGCTACACCGGCCAACATAAGATGTCTGTGTCATGAAAAAACAGACAGACAGACAGACAGGCTGACAGAGACAGAGCATACAACGCGCTTTCCACTTATAATCGTAATCTCCAACCAGTCCACTCGATTAACTTGCCAACTTTAATGGCCTTTTTAAAATACAGAAGACAGTAGACACAGTTAGGTCATCATTGCGCACCATACGAGAACAACCCGAAAAATAACTTCCCTCAAGATCAAGACTTTGTGATAAGATCTAAAGATTCATGCTCTCGTAACACAGCATACTATCAAGAAGTTTGCTACCCACTGAACTGTAATTTTCATTTTTTCGTTTTGCCCCTTTCTGTGCAAAATAAATGTGCTACACGCTTTTCTATTAAGACCCAGTAAACTTTCGGCTGGGCTGTTCTTAATTTTTTTGGGATTTCAGTCTCAAATTGAGGTCATCCTTTACTCTACGAACGAAAGATCCCATTGGATAAAAGACAATATTAGTAACCCCAACTCTATTGTTAAAGAACGCAAACCTTAACAAAAGTATTTTTTTTAAAAAGTGTCAGTTATTGTTACTGTTATTGTTCAATGACCAATGACCAATGGAATACTTCGTTCTCAGAGTGGAGCTGATATTTTCAAACATTAGATTAGTTGCCCGGAACAATAAAACGGCGCTAAGGATTATGTGTTAGCTATTGTTTCTTCCAGCGGCACATGCGATAAATTCATCAAACTGTCAACACAGCGTCCGCGAACGTCACGAGCTTGTTGATCATTCTTCCAGCGCCCGGTCAGATCTAGCTAGTTCTAACAAGTCGTTCTGTGCTTGTACATCTCAACTCTGTGTACAAGGTTTAAAAAATAAAATTCTTAAATTTGTTTGATCAAAATTCAGCGTAGTGGTTTTTCTTAGGCAAATCTCAGCCTGGCTGTTTGTATAAAGTTGGTTCTTATACAAAACAAAGCGTATAGCTCTGTTGTACTTATTTGTTCAACTCTATCTGTGCAAGCCCCCACATACGTATCCTATATTTGACCTACACGTGCAGCTCATGATAAGCGATTAGCTAAATCTAACCGCAAATCCTGCCCTAAAGTGCCGAAGTTATCTGGCTTTTAAAAATGCTAACGATTCCGGATCCAGGTACATGTACAAGTTAAGTATACTGCTAAATATTTTAATGAACTATCCCAAATTCTGAGTTAATTTTTTTCCTGAAGTCTAGCCCGTCGGAATAACTAAGAAAAACCAAAGTATATTTTTGTACGGAACCATTTGAAGACTCTGTAAACAGTGGTTCTTGAAGTTCATTGAAGGTTACGTGGAATGTTTATGAAACAAATTTGCGGAAGTGGGTGTTTCTCACTTTAGGGGACCACTGGTCGTGCATGTGACGTGGGAGTGACTGTTATATCATGTTCTCCTGCCTTGCAAGAAATTTCTAAGTACTCAAATAACACTTAATTCTGGCTTATGACCTGAAACTCAAAATGATTTTGCTGAACTAAAGCACACGTTACCTTATGTCAGTCATTTGATCAGTTACTGCAAGGGACCATTCATTTCTTATGGGTAGGGGGAAGGGGTTAATAATCTCTAAAATTTTTTACATGACCCCCCCCCCAAAAAAATTTCCCTTGAGTGTCCCTCTCAAACTGCTACATTTACCTACAAAACCCATTTACCCTCAATTTTTTGGATGCCCCCCTTTTAGCTCAAAATTTTCTAGATGGCGCCCCCCAGAAACCACCATAGCCCCCCATACACATAAAAGATGATAGTTCCTAATTCGTCGACAACAGCGTTGCTGCAGACACAACCAACAAAACTTTATAGATTTTTAAAACATGTTATAGAGTTATCGAGGATCCAGAATTGTTATTCTAGATCTGTGTGTAGCTGTTTTGGTTTGTGTTAGCCGTGAATTTACAAGTCCGAAGACCCTGCATTTGGCTTTTCGTCCCGCGAGCGGATAATCGAGAAGGCCACGAATATGACGTAATGCAACACTGCAATTGGGCCCAGAGTAGGCATCATTCTGACTCCCCTGTGCTGATTGGCCATCGAAGCCAGCAAAGGTTTCAAAATTTCTGCTTTTCACCTATAAGATTCTCAAAGGCTCGCTCTGGGCTAACTGTCTGACTTGATATATCGGCCTGCAAACCCATTCGCACTAATCTTCGCTCAGCAGAAAAGAATTTGCTGGCTGTCTTGGAAACAAAATTTTAAGCTTTTGACGATCACTGTTGCTCAGTTGTTTCTCTTTTATAGAAAACGATTCCTCCGCCAATAGGAAACAGCCCTGATGTTTCAACTCCTGAGAAATGGCTGGAAACCATCCTGGCAACTAGTATTTTAGCTCAAAGAACATTCGATACTCGTCATTCTGTAGTTGTCCGTGGTGTTGTCGTATCGCAACGTTCTAAGGGTCAGAGTTTACGTGGAACGAGGAGAATATCCCCGTATTGATAGACAGAATGACTCATCGTAGTTAAATCTGCTAAGTCCGCATTCCAGCACAACTGCCTACGTGTAGCAATTTGCGTCATCCCACTTTACTAAAAATTCCACGCTGAGATTGGACAAAGGTCACATGGAAGTACCTGAAAATATACTTTGTATTAAATAGTCGAGTACTCAAGGGGATTTCCACTCACGAAGTTCTTTGATACAGCTATGGATATCGGTTTTAAATACTGAAATCGAAACGGATAGAGCATCGAAGTTGTAACACGGCCAGAATTGTTATCCGCGTTCAATTCACTAAAGCCGGCAACCTTTTGTTTCAACTTTAACCTCCTGGGCCTGCTTGTTCGAAGAGCTTGTTCGAAAAGTACATAGTAAACTTTATCCAGCGGATAAAATTGACGCGCATTTACTTTTGATTGGACAACGAGCAAATTTTATCCACTGGATAGGAGTTTATCAGCTGGTTAAAGTTTTCCACTCTCTGTATAACCGGGCCCTGTACGATAGGCACGTGAAAATTGAAGTTTCTGATTTGCGAACTTGTGTCACAGAGGACATCATTTTTGCCAACTACGTTCCAAAAAATAAATCAGTGAAATGAGAAACTAAGTTTTTGTTTGTGACAAATGAACTGACATTGCTTTCGATTTGTCGACCTTTACTGAATCTATCAGTATCATTTATTTGTTCGTCTGGCTGAGCGCCAAGAGTAGCCGATAAAATCAATTGCAATGTCACGACAGAAAACCATTCCTTCATGTCTACACGGGTACAAAAATGTCAATTTGCTATTATTTATACAGCTAGCACTATTTATAGTAGAGACCTGATCTTTTCTCGTTCCTGCTAGTAACATGTTCTAAATTGGTCAAAGTCGAATTTTCTCCCACCAGGGCCTCTTGACTTTTAGTACATACAGGCTAACCTTGACACTTTTTAGTAAGAACCGGTAAAATTTTTACTCGCTGTTCACCTTGACGGTGTCGTCAGTTTTCCGTAGGTAACTTCGTTAATGCGCTTCGGACACCCACAAACCTGTATATCGATGGAAAGCTTATGAAATTATCTAAATGATGGTGAAAGTTTGTTTAAAAATTTTGGTTGTAAGTGAATGCGAACATCATAATTCAAACTAGAGACGACAAAGAAGCTATCAGTTGTAATTTTCCCCATTTTATAACAGTGTTGATGTATGACGCGTTTGCAGGTCAATTTTCTTCTCGTAATATGGACAGCAACTGATAACCTTACGGAAAAAGAATGACTTCCGTTTGACTCCCACTCTATTTTCGTTGCATGCATGTCCCCTAGTCTGTCTGTCTGAAGCATCTCTCAAAAGAAGAAGAGAAAAATTCGAGGCACTACAGCCTGCTAGATAGAACATTTTCCCGTTAGGAATACAAGATTTGTAGTAAGTTACGAAAGTTTTCAGGATTTTATGAAAGAGTAAATGAAAGAGAAATGTGACACAGTAGACAATTCACCCATAATTTGGTTAGAAACCGTCTTTTCTATATAACTATATGGTTGTTTCGTTCTGTTGTGAAGTTATGAGGATACGACAATTACCTACGCGAAGCCCATTGCCTAAATTTTTTACTGAAACTGAAAGAAACAGTGACATTGCCCATGCATTTATACACTGAGTTGTTGGGAAGATTCACAACTTATCGACAATCAAATCGTCATCTTCAAAATGAATCTTGTTACAAAAATTACTGATCACCTATTTTGTTTTCTTGTGGCGCAGTCTTGTCTGGGAGCTGAGATCTTTGTTGACTGTTTTGTAGCCCACTGAATAACAGAAAATAGCGACTCTGTAATCACCCAGTTAAATCTAAGTACTCCGGTTATTTGTGGGGCACATCGTTGGACACAACTGAAGCAGAACATATTTTTTTATCGTTATGATTATGCAAAGTTGTCCAATATCGCTCAACATCACCTGATATCACCCAATACTGCCTGATATCGCAAAATAACGCCCAGTGTTCCCCGCACAAGTATCCCTTCCTCGGTTTCTGTGCACAGGTTTGCTTTTCTGCATGATAGCAGTACAGTTGTTTGATAGTGGAGCAGATTTTTCCCAATATCGCCCAATATTGCTCAGTATGAACCAAAATCAGTACTGAATACAGGGCCACACTGATTCAACTCTACGGTTTGGTCAAAACCATGTACGCATGCGCATAACCAGGTAACCTTGGCAACAGCAGCTTAGAAAGCATCATGCATCAATGGACCGCGGTTCACTCGCCCCACTGCGGGCTCATCAGCATGGTATTATAGCTTGTACGCGAACTGAATGACTGCCAAGACGGATTCAGAGAACCACTTAAATCACTCAGGATCTCTTTTGTCGCTCAATAATGCCTAAATGTGGGGAACTTAACCGTTTTTCGGAGTTCCAACATAATGACGTAGTAAGTTGCACACACACACCCCTTTCATAAGATACTTTTTTTATAAGAAAGGAAGGCTGAAAAATAAGCAAAATTTAAAAACTTGCTAAGAACACACCCGAGGTTGAGAAAAGGCGAAAAGCTTTTTGTTTGCATTACAGAGACCTGCCTTAAAAGCCATATTTACGAGGATGTATTCGCAATAGATGCGGGTTAACCTGGTACGAAAGGACAGAATTGATATCGGTCACGGAGCTTTTGAAGAAAGGCGAATTGCCATATTCGGAAATCTCGCGGAAAGTCTCCACAAGACTATGCTTCCTCAAACAACTCAAGAGGGAAATTGTTCAAACTTAAGATCTTGTAACCTTTTATGCCATATGCCTCCGCCCTATCACCGAATACGCCTGCGTGCGTCCAAAACTCACTACCGAACTACCTCTCGAGCGAGCTGGAACAACTACAGATGCATGCCATGCCCATTATCTTCCCATTCACCACCTACCAGGAAGCTTTGAAGCTAACCAACCTAGAAACACTGTTTGAAAGTAGACAGGCTTTAACAACCAAACTGTTTCAGCCCAGTAGCTCCAACCCTTCTCACAAATTATACGAGTTATTACCTTAGGCGAACATATGTTGCTAGAGATCGAGAAACAAACGCCAGTTCCAGGTCCCAAGCTGCAAAACCATAAGACTAAAGAACAGTTTCTTTTATGCCAATTGTAAATAGTATTTTTTGACTTAGTTTATATATAGATATCATATTTTATCGTAAAGTTTTAAACAATTCAGTTTTCAGCTGTTATTTTAAAATTGTAATAAACCATTCATTTCAGTTTAGATACTGCTACAAAAATTTGCCTCTCGGCTAATGTTCGTCAGCCCAACATCGCATACAGTGTTACACATATACAACTTTGTTTCAAACCATGTTTACCTGTTAATGTTTTGCTTTCTTCCCGACCAAAGCGTATTTATCCTTTCAGTTTGTTTGTTTGTTTATTCGAACAGAAAACCAATACTAATAGTTATGCTTAAGAAAGTTTTTTATCCTCAAAATATTTATTAAGAACATTCAGCCTCAGCCCAAAACTTTAATAGTAGACAGACATTCTTATAAAAAAGATTATGTATTGACTTTGGTTTTAGGAACCAAAATTTTGAACTATAGGACATAGCAGCGCCGGTATTTGATAAAGGCTCACAAATATTTTGAGATTTTCGGCTGGATATTACTGAGAAGGTAAACACTGTTGATTGTGAGGGAAGCTCCCCCATACTAGAAAATATAAAAAACAATGTCAATGTTGAGTAACTGCACTTTCACAGATCAAGGAAGTTTTCTACTAACCAAGATTGATCCATCCCAGATTCTATTTCAACTTTGCCATTCAGATCCAACTACTCGTAGTGGGATCAAACGTAAACATTCATCCAAAAATTTCGGCAGCCATGTATGAGAACTCACATGAATTCAATTTTTGTGAAGAGAGCAGGTAACGACTTTAAATTTTGGTTAATGATTTATGAATTAAAGTTAGAATAAGCGATTGACAAAAAGAAGAAGACTGAAAACCACGTGTACATTCTTTTTTACGTGGTTTAGTTTGGGTTTTCATCTCTGGGTTTTCATCAAACGTGGCATACCTAACTAGAGTATTCAAACGCAAAGGACAATAAATGACAAACTGTACTGTAGCTTTTGAAAGAAACAAAAAAATCGGGTTTCAAAGCTCAATTTTTGTCATAGTTAACTCAGATAAATGTGTCAAGGAAGGCAATAGATCTTAATAAAAAATGTGAGGGTGACAGACATTGCTCGTTTGCGATCCAACTCTCAATGAACAGTTTATGACTGATTTGAATTTAACTGAAATCCAAAGTTGCGATATTCATGCTTTGACTACATAGTTTAACCGACCGTCTTACATAAGTAGTAATGATACAAACCTGTTTCATTTTGTGCGATGGTTTGACTTCACCAAGTACGACGGAATAAACAAACGTCGAGCAGCTCTTTTTCTAGAACTCACAAACTTCCAACGGCAGGCGATCTATAAATCGAGCCAGCTTTTGATTGAGCAGATGTAAACTAGTGTTTACAAAAACTATCTTCTACTTTGAATGTCTTTTATACAGCATGGGAATTTCAATAACAGATTCCACAGATGAACAAATTCACATTTGACCACACTGCCTGTGAATAGAACGACGCGGACAGAACCAGTGATTTTCCCGCCCTTTTGAGACCGACGTCGGCCGACAGCGTGACCGCACTCTAAGGCTGCCAGTAGGGACAGAAAATATTTTTGTTCCACTAAAATTTTACTATGAAAAGCTTTCTTGTATATCATGATGGAGTCCTTGCAGTTTTTGTTGGCTAGCCGGTCAGCCAAATTGATCGATCCTTGTACAACCACTGGAAAGTTTGTTTCCATGGCAATTAATTGGAGGGGGCTTCAAACTAATCTCCCATCGTTTCAGGTCATTCCTCCCTTTTGCAGTGCGCAGCTCTTCTGTGCATGAGGTTAAAATTGTGATTTTTGAGAGATTTCAAAGTTCTTTGACAAATATTTAACGTTTAAACTAACAAATGGTAAAATTAGTCGAAAAAACTGAATTATCTTAAGACTGGTCGGTGAGCCCAACTTTTCTTGTATTAGAACTATTTACAAATTTAAAAAAAACATTTTTAAGAAAGCTTTAGAAAAATTCTGCCAGCAGATTTTGGCGCATCTTTTAATTTCAAAATGCCCCCAGACCCACTGGCGCCTCGTGCCTTCGGCACTCGTTAAGGTTTCCCGTACCATTTAAGGTCGTCCAGAATAATTGAAGTTTAATAGCCCGTAGGTTGGACACTATACTAGGCCTAGATACAAATATCTCATAAAAGTTCTAAATTTCTTTCTAGAAGTTCTCATAAAATTCCTAAATTTCTTCTGAATTTCTTCTAAATTTCTTTAAAAAAAATTCTAAATTTCTCAGAAATATCATTTTTTTTAATGTTAGTTTGACCCATTTTTTGGTTTTATATCAAAAGAAATGCAAAAAAACAAACAAAAAATTGCAGAATAAATCTGCTGAATTGGTAGTATTGCTGGCTCGTAAAAGGAAAGGGGACCAAATGATGAGAATTTAAGCCTGCCGAAAATCTGAACTATAGCTTACAAGTGTAGACAGGGAAACACGAAAACAACTCGTAAAATTTAATAGAAACTGGG
>JAOBRG010006462.1:8950-24038 GCA_027574985.1 Umimayanthus nakama | reverse complement strand
GGTAAAAACTCTCGTTCGTCATATCTCGCAAACTATTAGACGTATTGAAAAACATTTTTCCCTACTAGAAGCTCATTTAACGTATTTTTATTTTCTGCAAAAATCTCAATTTCGAAATTTTGAACCGTTCAAACGTGAACGGTAGCCTCAAGGTCAGGCTGTTGTACCATTGTAGTACAAAATTCTTTTTGTTGTATAAGCCGTTCCCTATTTGTCTAAACACAAACAAGATGTCAAGTGACTGCTCTTACGGCTATTTTGCCAAACGATGATCACTGCCTACCAAGTTCAGCTGGTCCCCAAGCTGCTTGCTGTTGAGATCAATACCGTAGGTGGCAAACGCTTCGTCTATGTCGTCATCATTTCCCTCGCGTGCAGGCTCAGGAAACGTGTTCTCTTCTTCCGTCACTACCGTCGTCACAATCTCTGGAGGAGCAGGCATCACCTTCGGGGCCTGGGACTGAACAAACAAACTCGTGTTTCTTTGATGTTTTGCTTTGAATCATAAATATATTAACCTAATTCAATCTTCTGAGAGCAAGCTTCTGTTTTACGACACTTGAGTCTATTTAACTTGTTTTATAGTTACGAGTAGAATGTTCATTAACTTGTTATACGAAACTGATAGAAGTAAATTAACCGTGGAAAACAGTCATACAAACATACTTGTAAATATGGACAGGCCCACACACACACACACACACACATACACACACACATACGCTCACACACAAATGCACACATGCAGACATATACACATACATGTATAGAGCTATTTCAAAAAAGGTTGTCATAGTCAATAGTCGATACTGGAACCGAAAGGAACTTTGGGTACAGTCATAATGAGCGATAATGCACCCGTGAAGGTTGTTACAGTACGACCGTGACATTATGATGAATCAGCAATCTATATTTTGAAGTTTTAATGCTATGACAGCAACAAATTATTTTGCTGCTTGAACCCCACAGCTCCTTTCGGTTCCAGTATCGACTATCTACTATGACAACCTTTTTTGAAATAGCTGTAGACTCACATATATACATAGATACATTCATACATACACACAAACATACACAACTACATACACAAACACACCATATGGACACACACACGTACACACTGTACGAAGTGAAGGCATGTCTGCTAACCTGTTCACCTGAGCCGTCTGTAGTTTCTTGTGTAGCGAGGATTGGCACGCCTAATCGGAAGAAAAAAGAACAGAGGCGTAAGGCACTAGCAAAAATATTACAGAAGTCAGAACGCTAAAGCTAAGTCACAATACTATATGATGTTCTAGCTAGCACTATACTGTCTTTTCATTACGGTTATTTTGTTAACCCTAATTTCTAGCTGAGGGACACAATTTCTTACTTTGAAAATGGGGTTCATCTCAAAAATGATGTGTATGTCTAATATGTACGATACTTAAATGCAACAAGTTTATAACATCAAAAAAAAAATTAAAGTACAAACAAAAACACTAAACATAGCATCACAAAAGATCAATTTTTGAAATGCCATCTATCCTAAACCGGACCTCCAACTCAAAATGATTTTAACAAGGGTTCGTGTAGCTTCGCAATTTCGAAAATCCAAGACTTTCTTTAAAAGATTGCCGTGGGGATTTTCGCCAAGAGTTTTCCAAAAGTACTTTAAAATCCAATCAAAAAGAAGTGTAAAGTTTTTGATCAGACGCAGCTAGTTGGTAGATAATTGTCCCTAGGTGTGGTCCAGTGTAGAAATAAATTAGCACAACGTTTAAATGTCTACCAATCTTTCACTAGCGAATGCAACACTCATTTTACTCCACTGTTCGCCTTGGCTCGACTCGTACTGAGGCGAGTCCAAGGTTTTAGGCTGCGGACTTAGGAATGACTAAAAGGGGTCCGTGTGTGTGTGTTTATATGATACATTTTTTGACTAAAACAGAAAAAGATCGTTAAAATTTACATGTCATACATTTTTATTTTCTATGGTTCAAAGGATTATTTCCACCATCTAAAACTCCTTCCTATATCGACCCACCAATCGTATTTGGTTTAATTCTAAGTTGAAAGGCGGAATGGATTTCACCAATGACCTCCTAGTCAGATACACCCTGACTGTTAAACTTCTTACAGTTATGGCTGAAGCACGTTTTGAACACCAATTTTCCATGCTGCATTGCTTTTACCAACACTAAACCACTCCACACTGTAGCAACAGAACAGCAATACGCTTCTCAACTCCTAGGTTGACTTCATTTACAAAAGCGTCATTCTTTGGATAGCACACACACCGCAACAAGAGTTCATAAAAGACTCGAAAAAAACTTTCAATATCTACGATATCTTTCTTCTTCATTTATTTCATTTGGTCGTTTCTTTTTACAGTTTCAACGTGAATCGCACGTCGTAGAGCAGTCCGTGACATGACATCTGAACTCCAATGTTCGAGCTTTCGGGTTCATAAAAGTCCAGGCAACATAATTACAAAGAAAATTACATCGTTTGCAATACCTTAGGCCAAAATATATCAATTTTTAAACCAAACCTCTAATGAGGCAGGATATCCGATATATAAACGATGTTAGTACAACAACTTACGAACATTAGTAAAAGTTTTTTAAAGAACGTTTATGCTTTTAATAACAAGTATGAAGATCCTGATTCTTAAATATGTCACAAATTTGAACTAAAAAATTAGGTCAGGAAATGAAAATATTGTATAATTTCAACATTAGCGTGCTGCAAATTAGGTTTAAGAGTTAGGAGCTGAGGTTAAAGGTTAAAGACTAATTTAAACGTTTTAAGTGCAAGTTATGAACATGCAGTTACAGTTTACGCAAATACACATACACACTTCTCATGAGTTGATTAACCCCTTCAGCCAAAACATGTCAAACGTTAAGTTGCCAATTTCTCCTAAATGGTATCAGTACTTTCCTTTTAAACAATTTGGGAGAATTTTGCCTTTCACATTGTAATGCTTGATCAATTTCAAAATTCTCACAACAAAAAACTTATTTTGTATTGATATTGTAAGGAGAAGTTAGATGTTGTTAAACTTGCTAGGGCTGAAAGGGTTAAGCAACACCTGTGCATCCACAAAAGCTTGTCACTAATCAACTAATAGTACTCGCTCTCACTACACACCATCTCTTAGATTAGAATCTCCAATATTCCCGTTTGAAGACCCTTGCTTGTCTGCCTAGTCACTGCCGACAGGCTTAAACTCAAAGATTCAAACCGAGTTTAAACCTGAATACAAACCGGAATGAGGACTTTGTTGTATCCAAGATGGCCTTGCGACAGCTTTCAAGACTACCGAGACAAATTGATTTATAATTTATACTCAAACGCCACATGAAAAACAAGTTATAAAATATTCACCATATCTGTCGTAAACAATTTCTGGTTGCGAACTTGCCATTTGATACTTGGAATCGTCGTCGCTAGTTGGCTCTGAAGGAACTGGAGTCGAGTCACCCGATCCCCTGGGGGTAGACCTAGGGGTAAAAAATTCCCCTGTGGTGGCCGAGTCGGGGGATTCTGCTCTCAACAGCTGTCTTTTTCTTCTTTGCTCTTCATGCGAAAAACCATTTTCCTGTGGTTCTGAGTTTGCAATAAAAAATGTGTCATAAATCAAGGAGAAGTTTCTTTCTGGTGGAAATCCGCCAGTTCAAATCTCAAACTCTCTCTTTCGAATGTTCTGAGCTTATATAAAAATTTTATGACTTTTTTTATTACTGTTTGATAATCGTTCAATTTACAAAGCTTTTGGAGATCAGTCACACTGTGCAATTCTATAGCTCTCAACTTCCTAACCTCTGAAAATGAAAAGTAAAAAGTACCAAGGTACATTGGGTGCAAAAGCATGTGGTACACACGTAATGATAGGTATGTGACGTGAGTGATATATGTATTTGATTAAGAAGTTATGCCAATATTACATGAAGATGATTGTTATCTTATGTTCAAAGAGGCAGCGAGGCCATGCGTGAGATGTGGCAGGGTGTTTTAAACGACGAAATTAATCAGTTGAAGTTGGGTATGAACTAATCAATCTGTTTTACTGCCTTTCTCACTACCACACGAGGCAAACCATGATACACGTTAGTTTAAACAAAGGAGTTACTGGTAACACCTTATTGTTTTTAATGTAGTTTAGTTTTAAATTACATTTAAAAACGCTATTATGCAAATTGTAATAGCTACCAAGTTATCTGTGTAACTTTTTGTGCAGATCAGTTGTGATTCAATGCCAACTTACGGTGCGGTGATATAGGAAATGTTTTATTCTTATCAAGGTGTAAGGTTTAATAGTGAGCGTGCAAAAAGCATGAGCAAGAACTTCAGCGATAGGCGGATTGCAGTTTTGACAACATTGTTTACATTTTGTCTCTTTTGCATTGCATAGAACAAACCAAACTTAAAGATTCACACAAAAAGTGGCTGTACATCGAAAAAGCACGACAGAGTTAAGATTTGCCAAAGATCTAAGCCCGATATACTAAATATTAAAATGGCTTTCAAAAACCACGACAAGTGTTATATAAAAAGAACGGCTGTTGACAAAACTTAACTACAGCAAAAGAAATCTCTATAAATTTGGAAGATTCAAAGATTATTATTATTATTATTATTATTATTATTATTACTACTATTAAATTTAACTTTATCTAGTTGTTTTTATTAGCTTCCCAATGAAAGATACACAAAAATTACAACCCAGGGTCACTACAACAGCATTAGCTCAGTTACTGTGAGCCCGGAAACTTAAAAAGAAACATATTTATACACACTTGATCACTTGTTCGAAATTATTCGGCAAATTTTGAGTGAGTACTGGCTGTCCAACACTAAATCTACCTTTGGAACAAAAATGTTTGAAGCTTGAATTCCCAATAGACGTTACACTTTGCCAGTAAGAGAAAACATAAAAGATGACGTCACCAAAAATCCGCCTATAGCGTGATGTTTGAATGCCAGTGCTTACATTAAACGAGTGAGCTAGCAAATTAGCGTGGAAGATGGGGATGTGCTTTGTATCATGCAGTGTTGCATTGCCACCAGACGAGCAGCTGAACCAATGCTTAACATTACAGTGTGGCAAACTGCACAGCTATTAGCTTTCTATAGGGCAAAGTGTCCCCATTCGAATGGATGATTTTGATAAACACATCCTTTTGGTAGCAGAGGCTTAATGGACGATTTTGATAACAACATCCTATTGGTCGAAGTGGCTTGTAGCCTGAGGAGGTGAACGTAATCAAGAATAGTGATCGTTTCTATTGGGACTGCTGGGTGAACAAACTCTATACTCATTTGCGTTAGTTCATAATTCTGTACTGGGGGACGACAACCTCAATTTTTGACCAGTCAATCACACGGTTCGTGCATCTAGTAACTCACAAAAGTTTAGAACTTTTTAAGACTTTCTAGGACACACAATTGAAAAATCAAGACCTTCTTTTGTCCAGTCGTTTATTCATAAGTTACAATATGGGCGAACTAACAGTATGTAACTTATATCTACCATACAACAATAGTCTTGGCATAAAAACCTCTGCGATTGGACGCCTTTGACTAAAACTACTCTACATGCACTTCTGTTGTTGTGGCCTAAGCAAAACGCAATAAGTACCGTATTCCCTTGAACCCCTTGGATTTCAAACCTCAGTAGACATCAGTACCTTGATAGCAGAACAAAGCTTAGTGCATAATGCAGTGTGTGCTGGCGTGCTTCAAACTGCTTAACTGCTAGGCCGCTAAAGCATTTGGCAAGCATTGCGTTGCATTTCTTTGCATTGTGAGAGGTTTTCTGTTACTTAGCCATACTTCAGTTTTATATTCAATTAAAACCAATGACGAAGTTAATAATCACCTGTAATTAAACAATTTATTGTCGATTTTCCTTTTCATTACTTTATAAGTTCACTTCTGCAGTGACAGATCACTTTATTTACAGTAGATATTAACTACAAGGCAGTTACAATACAGTTACATAATCCACATCTTGATTGACGCACTTCGTAACAAATCTTAGCCCAACCAAAGTAAACATAACTGGAAAGGTCTCAACTTAAAAACTTTGTTACTTTCATACAAAATTAGCAGTTACACAAAAGCAAATGCGAGATAAAGGTAATTTTTTTCTTACAAAAACAAACTTATTTTAAGATTCTTTCTTTTTGATTTTTTTATAGTCTTGGTAAATATGTTCTTCCTTGAAAGAGTTGTCATTGAACATGATAGATACGGACAAAGGGATTCTGAAAGAACGTCAAGTATAGATGAAGAATACAGTTTACTTGATTTATTTTCGACCAAGGGAATTGAGGTAACTTATCCTTTACCCAGTTGTGGTTTTAAAACTTAAATATTTATCTTTTTTTCTCTATTTCTTTAGAATAATTATAATTACATTTACAAGAAAGAACTATTTTAAAAGTTTAGAATTTTACATTTAAAAAGTTGCGCATCTCTCTAGTATGTGTCTAAACACGTTTGTTCTATATTTCGTTTTTTTTTGTTGCGTCTGGATGAAAAAAAAGACGAATGATTTGATCCAACATGAAGTACCTGACGACTTGTGGTCTTTTACATGAACCCTCCTACCGACGCGGGCCTTTTTCCTTCCCTGCCAATAAGCACTAGAATCTCCATCAGGCCCATGATGCTCTTCGGCACGTGCTTTTCTTCTTTCTGTCCAGTAACTGTTTTCATCCTCATCGTCTATAGCTCTTGCTCTTGTCTCTGTCACAGTTTGTATCTCCCTGGTCTTTTCTTCTTCAACTGCCTCACTGTCCAGTCCCATCACTTCAGAAACAGTTTCATCTCCTGTGTTCATGTCGATGTCCTCTGGCTCCGGACTATCCTGCTTTTTCCTTTGCCATCTATCAAGCAACAATTCTGCTTTCCTCAATCTCTCATGCCTGGCCGCACTCTCTCCAGTCTCTTCATCCGATTCAATGATGACTCCATATTTATCTTCGATTTCGTCTTCAATGTCTTTCCAGCGGACACGCTTTTTCACTATCTTTCCACTCTCCTTAATTTCTATCTCAGTTTTCTTCGTCTCCACGTCCTTCAACTCTTTGGTTTGTCTTCTGCTCTGTTGCCGCTTCTCGAGTAGCAATTCCATGCGTTTAGACAATCTCTTTCGTGATGGTTCTTCAATATCTTCTTCCTCGCCAACACCTTCAGAATCACTACCAGTTTTTTCATCCATCCCATACTCTCTATGAAATATTTCTTGTACCTCGATTTCCCTACACAGCCTTTCTTCCTTAGTTGGTTCAACTCTCTCAGTGTCTTTTTCCGTTATTTGCTCAATTTCTCTGCCCTTCAGTTCTTCTGCATCTTCTTCATTCTTTTCTTCTTTTCGCTCAATATTAATGCTATTCCCTCTTTCTATATCCTTTTCAATCTCTCTGCCATCCTTTTCTTGCGCAATGTCACTGATTTCTCTACCGTTTGTTTCTTCCAAACTCCCTTTGATCTTCTGGCTAGTATGTTCGTCATGCTCTTGCTCCATTTCGCTAACACCACTTTCTTCCATATCTTCTGTGATCGTCCTGTCAGTATTCTCTTCATCTATTTCTGCATCTTTTAGTCCATTCTTACCCTCGTCATTCTCGCTGTCTCTCGTCTCTCTCCACTCAGTTACTAAGGAAAAGTCTTCTCTAACATACTGCTCCATTTCTTTGTCATGCTTCTCTTCACAAGCTTCTTCTTCGCTGTCTATATCTCCAATTTCCACTTGAACAGCTTCCCAATGTAAGGACGTTTTCAACTTCCCTTTCTCCTCAAACAAGACACTACTTGAGTTCGGTTCCACTTCCCTTTCATTTCTAAATTTACTGTCTTTAACGTTCTTTACACTTGCTTCAGTCATCGTATCGTCTATCTGTACTGTACTGTATTTTACACTTTCTGAAAAGCGTGTCTCTCCTAGTTCGTCGTCATTGTTTTTATTTTCAACAATTTTAATTTCTTCTCTCTCTTCTACATTTTCTGCTTCAGGGTTAACATCTTTGTAATTATCTTTTTTTTCTTCTTCTTTATTTTCATATTCCAAAGGGACTGCTTCACGAGTTTCTAAAAAAACATTGATCTTTTTATGTTCGTTTGCCTTTGTGCTTAGTTGCACACTCCGTGTTGCTTTCCTTTCGCTCCAATAATCCGACGCTTCTTCTCCCTCTACTTTATAGCCCGCCACAGGCACTCCACCTGTCTTTACTTTTTCTTCTTCCTGTTTAAGTAAACCTAAGCTCCCCGAAATTGTCTTGTCAATTACTACATTCTTTTCGTTTTCTGCTCTGCTTTGCGAAGCATGCCCCGAACGTGCAGTTTTTCTTTCTTGCCAGTAATCAACCGCACGTTCTTCACCCATTTCCCTATCCTCCACTCCCTCCTGTTTCTTCTCTGTTAAACTCCCTGCAATTAATACCTTACCGTCTGTTTCTCCGTCAGTGGACTCGGCGACGCTCTCCTTCGATTGAAACGCCTTGTCTAAGTTGTTCTCCAAGAAATCCTCAAACTCTGCTCCTGACTTTCTTTCTGCAACATGAATCTGAGGAATGTGGCTATCCCCATTTCTCAGTGCACTTCCATTCATGACTGGTTTTCGTGGAGTTGGAACACTTTCCTCAGATTCAGTTGATGAGCTCGATCTTCTATCGAACTTACGACTCATTATCTCGACTGCTGCTCTAGGGTCAGCGGATGGTTGCTCGCTCGCGTCATAGTATGATGTATCTGTTGAAGAGTCGAGACAGCTGCTCTTATAAAATTGTTAAGAAAACTTTTAGAGCACATTTGTCACTCGGGCAAGCTCAGGTCTGGCTGCAGCTAAAAGCTGATTTTAAACAACTATAAGCAATTTTCTACGTCGGTCATTCAGGTGTCCAAATTTGATTTACGTAGGTTTTTGTACTTTTTGAGTCAGAACTAAAGGTTCAAGGCTACGTCGCGTACGAGCTACGTTTCTAATTGTGGGAAAGGTTTCCCCTTTTAAAAGGGGTGGGTGTCAGGTACTAAACCTTGTAGGGGACCTGTGTCCTAGTGTTTTATGCACCTATATATGTATATATATAACGCGAAAAATTACAGTTAATGATATATGTTTTACAAATTACTAATACTTGAACCACCTCCCTGCTAGAACACAACTTCAAGTTCAGTTTTATTTAGCCATTATTCACATACGTATATTATTCTAAAACTTAATCTTCAAAAACGTAATAAGGCAAGGAAACTTGTTAGAAGCCAGCAGCTTATAAGAAACTGAGCTCAAGTTACAACGAAATATACATGCATGAATACATGAATAGGCAATAGTGTATAGGCAATAATAATAGAATTAGGCAACAGTACACATACAAGAGGCAACAGTATTTAAATACTGAACTAAATAACCGATTAGCACGTCTTGAAAATGAAGTCTAACTGCTTGATTTAAGCGTTTGAGTTGAGTTTTTCTCTTCTGCCGCACTCACATATCACATGTTTTTATAAAATTGACTTTTTTTAAGTTCTTGTAACTAGCAAGTATAAAAATCTTCAGGGCTGTATCAAACTTGGATAGCTATAGCTTATTTCAAGAATTGTTTGCTATAAATTTTGAGCCAAAAGTGTTGCTGTAATGGAAAACATTTCTTAAACCTATTTAGTTAAACGACATTAAGCGTTGGTGTGAATGGGGTACTTGTCTAGGACTGAATGTCATTGCGGAAAGTAAAAACCGCTGACCAGTGCGCAACTCATCGGTCTGTGGGCTCAACTAACCATCGGTTGTCGTTCCTGTGGGAGTGACACTTCTGGAGGAGGACGTGCTTTTGTCACGACCCTCGTCATCACTGTCAGGAACTATCCTAGTGACCGGTAAAGCCTTTGAATACGTTTTCTTTTCGCTAGGCTGGGCCACGTGTGGTTCGCCTTCGGCGTGAGGTTTGTCATCACTGGGTCGAGGCACGACGGGCTCGGCGGTTTTGGTGTATGGTTTGTAGTTACTATTAACTTCTTCTGGTTCTTCGACTTCCTGTTCCTTCAGGGGGGACATATGTACCGGTATTGGCTTGTGGAGTCCAGACTGTTTCAGTTCCTGGTTTATGACTGGTGGGGGTGGAGGTGATTCGAACTCTGCCCGACCTATAAGCGAGAAACCGTTCTTAGATACGTCTTGATTTTTCACTTGTTTAAACCCAATCATTCTAATCTAGGTTCTTCTGGAAAATTTATCATTTTTTATGCAAAAACATCCCAATTTTCAATTGTTTTTAAAAGTGAATCATGTCTCATTGCTTTTTCTTAGTTGGTTTTAACTTAAACAAAACTCCTTGAAGTAATGGAAGTTGCTTTAGCAGGCTAGAAAAGAGGAGCAACCCACACAAACTCAAAAAAACAACAGAACAATTTTTAGAAAAACTCCAAAATTGTTAGAATTGAACTTTAATTTGGTAAAAAAATTTCAAATGATATCATCATACAACAGTTAAGTCATCAGACCATAGTGAATACAGTGCTGTAAGACTCACTCTAACAAATTCATTTCTTAACACTGAGTAGGGAGCAAGGTTGAAGTAAATTACAGTTCCAACAGCTACGTCCAGGTTAGTAGATACATGCGCACACACTTTTATCATTTGGTTCTTATAGCTTATATTTACTTTTTAAAGTTGCAGTCAGACATCCTTTGGGGATATTTGAGATCTCGGGCGACTTTTTAAAGTATTTCATATGCTATTCTGCAAAAGTTCGCATTTGGTTATTTGAGTCAACACAAGCCAAAAATTGCAAGATAAAGAAAACGAACTTTCAAAAAACCAATTTAAAAAAACATTATTTGGAATTCCAAACAAACGCACCCTTTTGTCTTCATCTGACCGTAACTGTACCTTGCAACATAAACCCAGTAAAACTAAAAGTTCACCAGGCTATTTTTCACGCCTAAATCGAGATTAGTTATGTATGTAAGGGCAGAAAGCAAATAGTTTACAACTTTTAAACTGATTTATCTTAAATTTAGCTAATGCATGCATTTCATGGCTATTATTATTCGGTATCTTTTTTAGTGATGTGCGGATTTGATTTATGTATACTACAGTCTTATTATAAACTGGAGCGTTCAGCTTTTACGTTAATTACAGATATAGATGTTATTGATATTAATTTTATAAACAAACGACATATGACAGCTATGTAGATGATTCACGGCCACAGTGAATATTCCCTTGTTGCGCTATGTGTTTCTAAAAAAACTAAAGCCGCCATAGGACATAGACATACATTTATGAAAGTCAGTAGTGGTGAAATATCAGTTCAGATGTCTGCGAATGCATAAAAAACACTGAACCAAAATGTAAACTGCATTCTATAATACCTGAGTCCTCAAAGTCTTCCCCTCAACCGGGTTCTCGCCTCTCATGGTGATGCCTTTATTGGGGTCTACACGGTGCTTTGTTCCATCGCAAAAGAATACACTTAAAAACTAGATCAGAACATCTTTTCTGAGAACGCACTACAAGCAAGATTGATCTAAATTTTTCTCAGAGAAAAAGCAAAAGCGATAAACTGATGACAACAAACAATTTAAAAATACCAAACACAGTTTTTTATTTGTTCGCAGCAACTCTCGTTGGGAAATAAGGAAATCTTCCTGACTGAACGGGGTCCTACATACGTGTACTAAAAATTCAATTCCAAAGCATTTCAACAGAGCCCGCACGCTGTAATGTCTTGCAGTACACCTCTGTTGCCTGGTTTCCTGGCCGTGGTACAAATCATTCATCACCACAATCATTACGACTAACAATATCAGCACCACAATAACTACAAAAATCATCACCATGAATATTATATCACCATCAAAATGGTCATGTTATCATCATTTGGATATTCGCTTCAGCTTATTAACGCAATTTCTTCACTACGGTTGTTACTGTCAAATGATCTACATGTACTGCGTCATCGTCTCAACTCACAGTCGTCAACAAAGCCATCGCCGCTGTTACATCAATCAACAGAAATGCAAACTAGTCTCTCGTTTCTTCCTTGTTTCCACCATGCTGACATTTTTACAGAAATGTAAAGTTTCTTCTTTGTATCTGTACCTGTGATGATGACGTTCTGTAAACTTTTGAAAAAGAACCCACGCACTTGTTGCTAAAAGTAGGCTAATACTGGTGCTGTGGACTATCACCTCTTCCCCTACAGGGACAAACGTGCCAAACTGCTGTGCTCCTAATTCAGCAAACGTTGTAAAGACCTCGGCACGGAAATACTTCAAGTTCTGTTCAGCGCGACCAATCCCGAGCATCGAGCTGGCGTTTGCCATGAAGATGTGCCCACACCTACGAATAACGCTCAAAAGTCTGCCTTTTTGTTGTTTTATCTGCTCATTTGGTTTTCCTTACAGGTAGCGACTGACTGCTGCATCGGTTGTCCAGAGGCGAAAAATATATCCTCGCGACCAGAGAAACGCAAAAACACCAATGACAAGGACCTTCACAGCTATTACAGAGAACTTGAGGTAATCATGATAACACACAGCGTTCCAGTTCAGTTGACGACAAATGATGTTGCAAAAGGTTTCTCACGAGTGCATCCAAAAATTCTGAGTTGTGAAGTTCCAGAACTTTGAGTATCGCCCTCCCAAACATGTCGGTTTAGCCCCGCTACAGGTGTAGTATCATTTTTCAGCTGATCTGAGTCCCTAGAATAAGCCAATCAGGGGCGAGGACGTCTGCAAAACCGTATATCATGTCGTTCGAGGCCCCATCCGCGAGACACGGCGCTTGCAATTGGTACAAATACAATTTATTCATTTAGTGATTTACTCTTCAGTGTTTAAAAGACTCAATCTTCTTCGAGAATTTCCTTAAATTTGACTCGTAGTCCAAAGTATTACTTGAAGAGCAAGCTTAATGATACACAATTTTTCTGCTGACGTTTGGTTAGAATGTATTTTCCATGACCACGTCTGTACCCCATAACAACCTTGCATGAAGAGAATGCGGACTTTTCTCAGCTGGAACTTTACGTGAACTTAAAACTGAAAGGGGTTATCCTATACTTTGGTCACAATAGAATGACATTGATTACTCAGGAGCCAGATGTATGCCGGCCGAACAGTCACGCCTGAATAACTCTCTATCCCGGCTCCGCCCATTCCCCTTCTAACCTTCCGGAAATGCTTATATTTTTAGTTGAGACACTTACATGTACATATGTTTAGTAGCAACAAAGATATATAAGAGAGAGTTAGCACCCGTCTGTTTTTCAGACTTTTCATTTAAGCAATTCAGTTCTTAACCAGTTAAGTCTTGTTATTTAACAATATGTTTACAAGAACAGTGTTAAAGCGCTTTAAGTTTATAGCGTTATTTCAGTGGTAACCATGTTTATGTGTATGTTAATATGTTCAAAGTAATATCTAAAGTATTATTTGGACTTAACAGTGCATCTTTGAAGCGAAGCGTAATTCTTGATTAGTTAGGGGCCAGTTACGTAAAACCTTACGTGGGAAAGATTCCTCTGACGTCTGCATAAGATTTCATATTGTTAAACGTCTGACATTGAACTAACGTGCGATGTACTGCGTAACTTAACCCAGTAAGCGATTAGTATGGACTTTACGTAACGACGACGACAATGTGAGGGAGAACGGCTACAGAAGATTTAATAACTCGCCTCGTCTCTCCTTTTAAAGCTGAGAAGGCAAAGATCATGGAAATAATTCGTTTCTCGGCTGAAAGTTCGTCAGTGCAATACGGCGTATTATATATAATGTTGTGCATGTACAATTCGTTTTTGATATTCAGTTTAAATTTACAATTATATTGATCGGCTAGCCAGGGTAGCGATATTTATTATACACAGTCCTTCATTCAAACCAGCCGGCAGAGCTGAATTGGACATACCTGTTTAAACATTGTTAAATAAATAAAATAAATAAATAAATAAAATAAAGCGAGTTTGTGGTCCCGCGACTTGGCTATGCAAGTGGAAAGTAACAAAAGTACATCCAACTCAAAACAGTCAAAAACATTCAGACAAATTACTTCTGCAGTTGATGGGACAATCTTGTGACATCTCAGTTTTGTACTCCAAACACAAGATTATTACGTGTTTCTCACACCATACTTGTTATTTTGTTCACAAATGCTGGTAGAGAAGGGCCGTTTGTCCTTTAGGAGGGGTTTGAAGATTTCAGAAAAAAATCCTGCAAAGCCTTTGCCGTAAAAAACCCCATACACTGGTAAGTGAGAAAAAATTCTTGCACAAACCAATTCTTCCGACCCCCAACCTCACCTCAAAGTCAAATGGTCTATTCGTAAAAACAAACAAAACAGATTTACAAAGATGCTTTCTTGGATGAAAAGTGTTTTTGTTATCTCCTTATTTTGTGCATGCTGATGAACATGATTATGGGATTAGAACAATCATAACTGACAATTTCTATTAATAACCCTGGAGTCACTCTGGCACCTATGCTGCCAGACAAGAAAGGGTAACAGTCTACTTTTTTAAAAAAAATATAGTCATTTCATGTTTCTTTAAAAGCCACCTCATGCTCTGTCTTTAACAAAGACCCTTTATTGGAAATAACAGCAATGCTTGGACTATAAATAAAACACCCTTCTTTAGAAGTCTTTCGAAACTGCTCTGTTCATGAAGGTAACCAATTTTACACCCAAAACTGTTTAAAGCATATGTTTGAATATTAGTCTTACTGTAAATTTAACCAAGCATCTTCATGGCAACTGGCCATTCACTAAAAAACACCTTTTTATAGTATTTGGTAGCTCACCTTTTTCTTCGAGGGAAGGTGGCTTAGCCCTTCGGAATGATGCTCGCAGCAGAGCTGATCCATACAGCTGGGGCTTGTCCCCTTTTTTCCTGCTGATCTTCTCATAGAACCAAGCTCCTGATTCAGCTTTCACCTCCCTTGATGGAAAAGCAATTAGTTCGGCAACATCATACCAACCTGCCTATTCCTTACAGAGCAGTCACATTTAAGATAGCGGACGAGGTGCGGAGCACCGAGTCTGCTATTCAACAAACAAGTACATGGAATAATTGTTTTATTGAATAACATACACTG
>JAOBRG010006351.1:0-24044 GCA_027574985.1 Umimayanthus nakama | reverse complement strand
GCCATAAAGTTTTAGGGGCATTAAAAATATAAAAATATGAGAGAGCCAAAAAGTGCAGCCGTCCGTGGCGCATACAAAACACTTTTCAGTATCAGCGCTACGTCCAGCTCTACTATCAAAGGCTGAGAAATCTTTTGTGTATTACACAGTCGTCGAAAGTGCGACTGGCGCTGAAGAGAGTTTGGAAGTGTTCTTCTAAGCGGTTCAAGACGGACACTTTCTCTGTGAGGAGTGTCTGGCAATCCGTACTGCGCAAGGGACACATCATTTGGGAAGAGGGGACGTATACTGCCTTTTGTAATTGCCAATGTTGGCGTAAAGCTGGATTTTCTCGGCGTGGTTGGTCCACCACTAATTTTGGATGGTTCGCAAATTGCGCTGGAGGAAGCTGCATATAGGGCGAAAGGCAGCTTTGTTCGCCGAGCAGGAGCTGGAGGGCAGGTCTCTTCTTCAGCAACAGCTGTTGAGTATCTTAGTTTTTTTCGTCAAACCAGTCTTAGTTCTGTTTGTGGTGAACCCTCAAAAGTCAGAAGACTGCAGGTTGCGGTTTTCCGTTGAGCTCAAAAAATTTCAGGACAGGGATCCGTGAAGCAGTCCGTGGCTTCAAAAAAATTGACCAGACGTTGAACTGGATGTCAGTTTTCACTTCAGCTAACTTCAGTCTGCCGACTTTAGCTTCTTCCTGGGAAGGTGGAGGGGAGGCATTTCGTTTTAACTTTGCCTTGAAGTAAAGGTTGAGCTTGCTTCGCACAAGGCCGTGGTCTGCATGACTTGGGTATGCGAGACGTCTTTTTGGTCTGCTTGGCGCACTAGAATGTAGTCTTTAAGGTGCCAGTGTTTGGAGTGAGGAAGTATCCAAGTTATCTTGAGACTGTCTTTCTGCTAGAAGATGGAGCTGGCGATTGTAAGCTGCAGCTCAGCGCAGAACTCCAACAGGAGACGCCCGTTGTCGTTGCAGCTCCTAGCGCCATGTTTCCCGAGAGCTTCTTTCCAGGCTTCTGAATCTTGGCCTAGTTGTTGGCGCTATTAAAGTCGCCAAGGAGAATGACCACGTTGTCTGCAGGAGTTTTCCGTATTAGGTTCCGTAGATCTGTGTAGAATTAGAATTTGTCATCGTCTGCAGAGTCCGCTCGAAACGTCGGGAAGTACACGCTGAAAGGGGTGGCAAAATGCTTCTTTTTCAGTGGCGGACGCACAGAGATAATCAACCGTCAGAGTGACCCAGTTTTAGGTTGTCCTTTTTTGAGGCTTTCCTGACCAGTAAAGAGTGTAGCCTGCGCCGTGCTTTTTGAGGCTGCCTGTGACTGGGAGTCCAACTGCAGCTGAGGGCAGCGATGTCGATGTTAAAGCGGGAGAGCTTATACGCAACTAAAATAGAACGTCGTTGAAGACGGTTGTTGTCCGCTGATCTAGCATAGTCCTAAAGGTTCCGGCATGTCAGTCTGAGCCTAGTATCACCTTTAGGGGCAGATGTAGAGCCACTACACTGCGCTATTGTTCGACCAATTAGGGAGTTGCCCGTTGACTGCGGCTAGCCAAGTTTGGAAAACCTTAACTTGGTTTAGTGTTGAGTAATCGTTTTTTGAAAATAAATTTTAAAGGGTTATGTTGTGTGATACAGTGCAATGCAATGTAGTGTAATGTAATGCAAAGTGGTGCGATGCGATGAGATGTGTGATGTGCAATCTTTATGGTTATAGTATGCTATGCACTGTAGTGAAATGCTATGATTTATCATATGCTATGTTTCTGTCATGTTTTTTTTTATTTTGTTTTGTTACGACTACTTTGGAGAAATACCTAATAAAGCCAAGGTGTGGTTATTCCGTCTCCAGAGGATTGCTTAGAGCCCTTGGGCGTACAGAACGGATTAATAAAAGACAGTCAGTTCCAAGTCTCTTCAGCATGGAAAGGAAACTACTTGAAGTTTGGTGGTCATCGCGCCAGACTTAATCGCAGTGAATGGCCTCAAGGTTGGACTGCAAATCCGGCAGACAGAGAACCTTGGCTTCAATTGAGGTTAAACGAGAGCTTCATTGTTTCCAAAGTTGCTACGCAAGGCTACGGTGGATTAGTTGATCAGTGGGTGAAGAAATACACGTTGACGTGGCAAGTCGATAGAAGTGTTGACGATTGGCTTGTGCATAAAGTGCCGGAACGTAATGCGAATAATCAGGTGCACTGGAAGTTAAAAGTAAGTAGGTGACGATGACTAGGAGTGATTGACCACTTAAAAAAAGTCATAACTGAAACGTACAACTATAAAATATTTTATATTGGTATAAATTTTGCGTAGTCTAATCTAAATCTGTAAATCTACTATCTTACTTATTTTTAGACGTTACAAATACCAAAGGTGAGAACTAAGTTGTTTTGTTGAGTTCTTCCCCTCCACTTCAGTTAGCAACTTCAAAAATTGTCGATTTTGATTGATTTGGGCGTCACGGCTTATAACGCGTGTATTCGGTGGCCTCATCACATTGTGGTTTGCTTACTGTGCTTTTATTGCTGAATCCACTTCGTTGTTTAAAGAACTATAAATTATGGTTGCTTTGCAGTTTTTCCATGGTAATTATGACCGAAACTCCATTGTGAAGCACTCTCTACGGATGCCAATAAAGGCAAGAATTCTCAGATTCAAGCCTACGAAGAAGAAAAACTTCATTTCTATGCGTGTAGAAATATATGGTTGCCCTGCAGGTACGTCCCGGTTTCATGCTCTGGTTATTTCTCGTTATCATCATATTATCATTGGTGATGGAGGAGGGGGAGGGCGAGTGTTGTTGTTGTTACCAAAAATCGGGCATAAGATGCACTTTTAACACAATTGGCAGACAAGAAATATGATTCCGTTAGTTGCAAAACGCCTTACTTTCGAACAAGTGTAAAAACAACGTTTCAAAGGTTAAAAGTTCAAGAAAGCAGCTATTAAGTACAGGCTTCTGACTTAATTTTGAAAAAGTACCTTAAGATATGGGCTACACGTTTGCCTAATTTTTGTTCAAAACACCTGACTTCAAACCGGTGTACCTACGGTCTGCCTGGTCGGATTGTGATCCGGTTTTTTCATCTGAAAGTGCATTTCAAGCCCTCGATTAATATTGAGCATTCCTTAAACTCGAAAATCAAAGTTGAAACGTTGCCACTTTCAGCGATACACGTCTGTTTTATGAGCAATTTTGAAACAGTTTTACGGGAAGGAACTTCAAGCGTCATTTCCTGTCAAATCAAAGTTGAACAGTTTAAGAGTAGATGGAATTTAGTAAGACAATCGCTGAGGTGTTTCACGATTTGTGTCCTATTTCGGGTTCTGAAGTGATTGGAGGGAGGAGGGGGGGGGGGGTATTGTTGCTATAGACTTAGTGACAATTGCGGTAAGGTCAAGGTACCTTTCCTAAAAACAGACAGATGTATGTCTGGCCAGTTTTTCCAAAAGGTAACCGCCCGACCAGCCGACCACAGAAAGCAACTCCTGGTCCAAACAGCGACTCTAAACAGCTTAGCTAGGCCCTAGCCAGCTGCAATAGCCAGCAAAGATGTACAGCTGTATATAAACCCTTCTAATGAGCCAATCTCAATCAATTGTACTAACGCGGTTATCGAGACCCAAAACAAATCGGCAGTTCGAACAACCGCCACTTTGACCCGCATCAAAAATGGTATCTCATTAGCTCACCTTGGACTTCAGCCGCTCCTCAGATGAAGCCGTCTTATCGGGCCGCCCGTGCACGGATCCTGCAAAGTTCAGGAGAAGAAAGACCGTAAACGACTGGACTGGAGGGCAGCTCGTTAGCCGAAATCCACTTTTTCAGGAAGCCACCACATGTGTAGTTGCTAAGCAAAACCGAAATTTGGCCCCCAAACCTACCATAACGCATAGCTCCCTGGGTCCAAAAATGGCATTTGGGGCCTTACACGTGTGCTACGCACACGTGCAAGGCCTGGGACTTGGCAAACAAAAGCTACCCAAACCGTCCCGTCCTGCCAACAAATCACAGTGCCATCTCCGTGGTAACTGCTGCGGCTAACATGGGCCGAGGGTGGTTACCATGGCAACCCCGACGCCCACCGGCTGTCAATCCCAAGCAGCCGCCTTCTCACAAGCTAACAGACACCTTCCGGTAAATCCGGCCAGATGTATGTGTATATGTATGTAAAAATTCCGAAACTTTGGTAGAAAAACATTTTCTAGAGCGCTCACATGTGTGTGCGTATGCATGCATGCATGTACGTGTTATTCATACTTTTTTTGTTTTGTTTTGTTTTTGTTTTTATGTGTGTGTGTAAGAGAGAGTTTGTCAGCTGATAAGCTGTTTTTTCCTTTCCAGGTAAACCGTTAAGTAACACCATCTGTAAACAAGAAGGGAGGCGAGTATTCGGTGAATCCCAGCCTCCAAGCGACAAACCTTGTCAGTGGGTTTTGCAGTCTCCACAAGATGGCGTTGTTCTACTAAGATTCAAAGAATTCAAGTTCAACTTAGATAACCCATTTTGCTCAAAAGACTTCGTTGAGATTAGAAACGGTTACACACAGTACGCACCATTACTCGGTAGATACTGTGGAAAAATCCCGGAAAGAGTTACGTCTTCTGGCAAAGCACTTTGGGTTTCATACGTCACGTCTGGGAATGTTAACACACTGTTTGAAGCAAAGTATTCGTTTCTTTTTCATCAGACAAAGGAACATTCTCTTGAAAAAGGAAATTCAAAGAAGGGTAAGTTGGGGAAGCGTTTCTTTGCAAACCTTGCAATTTCATAGCTGTGCAGGAAAAAAGGCTATGTTGTATGACACAATAATCTTTTTTGACGCGGAATTGGTGTTTCATCTTGCTTCAAATGCAGTTTCAAAGCAGCATCTAAACAAAGTTTTCATTAGTTTCATTTCAATATGTATGGACTAACATAGATTCGCAGTGAAACACCCATTCGGCTAACTTGTTCTCAGACGAGTTTGGTAGTTTACTTCTATTCATAAGCCGGTGTCGAAAGGATCTTGTTTAATTTTTAGGAAAGGATTTTCAGGATGGCTTTTGAGTTACTGAACTAAAGGAGGTCAGGAAGGAATTCGAAGATCTAGTTTGCCAGACTTCAAGTTTGTACATGAGATGGTTCGCCGTTGACGTAATCTTGTTTTTTGCCCACTTTTAATGGTAGAGTGTTTAAATAACAGTTTCAAATTGTTATCCGATGAAGTTTGAAGGTATTTTTAGTTTCTTTGTATCCATTCACTCCGTATTCCGACAGGTGCAAAACGTCCTTGTGATGACGTAAAAAATGGCATCGGCCAAGCACCGTCATATTCACGGCTTGACCAAGGCCCAAAACTTAGGAACTCACTTCAACCAAAATTATAGCTCATCAGTTTCATCCTGAAAATTTTTAAAATCAGTCTTAACAAACACCTTATAGAAACATGACAACGGTTTTCGCACCAAACTGACGCAAGACTGGTTTTTCTTCGATAAAGTTTATACTTCTCAGCTACTTACATCCTACTATCGCTCCGCACTCTTTCTCCTTGCTAGTGAACAACTATGTATGTTTAATACAACAACAAAGGCAGTTTAAAACTAACAAGCCTCGTGGTTTCTTTCTAAACTGTCTTACCATCAGACTACCTCTACACATTGACTTGTAAACTTCTGAAACATCCAAATAATTCTCATATCCGGCTAGCGAACCTTTGTAAATACATTGATGGTCATGATGAAAATAAACTTGAACTTGAAAACTTAAAATTGAACTGTCCTCTGTCTCTTTAGTTCCACTGAAGTTAACAACAGTATTACTGCTGGAAGAACTTCGACTGAACAACATTTTTACTTTAGGAAAGAGTGCACTTGAAAGGGTGATGGCGTTGTGTTTCTTGACGGGGAGAGATGTGCTAACTCCACGTGTAGCTGAAGCGTTTGTATCAAGCATAAATCAGAGAACTGATGGGTGTTTTTTGGTGATTGCTTTAGGCAAATGTGGGATTAGCAAACCAACGAATTCCAGTGAGTCACGTGATGCGGGTCAGTGGCCGTGGCAGGTGGCGCTGATGTTGCTTGGTCAGTCTTTTCAGAACTGTGGAGGTGCTTTGATTGCCCACGACTTGGTCCTTACATCAGCAAGCTGCTTTAAGAGGTACGTTGATTTTCTGCAGGATATATAAACCGGTACCTAGCACATAACTCGTAACAAAATCTTACCTAGATTCGTACTACTACGCTAACGCCCATCCAAAACTAATTAAACTTAGTATTTATAGTTAAAGTCTCTGGTCTTCAGCTACAGCAGATAAAATCCCATGTGTTATGATATCAAGCCCAGTTTTCCTTAGATTGTTCGGTAAAAACCGTTTTTCTTTTCGTCCTGTCACCAGCCTAAAATTTCATAGTTACGCTAAGAATAAAGTTATTGTAATATGCGCTATGGCGCTAGTGCACTGGTAATCATACGACTTTGAGTGCAATTTGAAATTAATTTGCACGAGTGAGTTTTTCAAAAAGTATCAAAATTAAACGAGCCCGCAGGGCGAGTTAAATTTTAACAATTTTGGAAAATTCGCGAGTGCAAATTATTTTCAAACTGAATTAGAAAAGTCGTATGGTTACTTATTAATAACATACATAAAAAAAATTAACGCTCGATCATTTGCCGGAAGTAAGGAATTGTGTCTCCTTTGTTGAATGTTTGGAAATTTTTTGGAAAACTTAGGAAAAAGCACTGGAGAGTGCAAGAACAAACATTCCGACAAGTTTCCGAAATTTTTGAAAACTTGGCTTCGGAATTCTTCGCAAATCTTCGGAGAAAATCGGGATATGTAGCAAAGTGCTCAAGACGACCTTCCAGCATTTTTTAATTTTTTTCTAAACTTCGGAAATTGCCGGAAGCCTTCGGGAATCTTCAAAAGTCTTCGGATAAATCTAAACATTCTGGAAAGTTCTCAAAACGACTTTCCAATTTCCTACGATTTTTGGAAATTTGGAAATTCTCGGAAAACTTCGGAAACTCTCGGAATTTTTCGAATGCATTGAGATATTAACGAAACATTTTTATAACATTCCAATCTGACACGTGTGGCCTGAAGACCGGATTCATAAATTCCGTTTTGTTATTTGCACTGGTGTTATGCTTTTTGCACTGGTGTTATGTTTTTTGCACTGCCATTAGCCAATCAGAATCGAGTAATTATTCATGTATGTTATTTTACAAGTTATCACGGCAAGTAGAATGGCGATAACTAATGTCTGCACCTTAAACTGTAGATGATTTGCATGCACAAGTTTAGTGTAACTGCTACATTGTTGACTGCTGTTTTGTTACTTTCAGGTTCAAGCTACCCTTGTACTGGAAAATTCGCATTGGTGAATGGGATCTTAGACAGGTAGACGGTTATAAGCAGGATGTCGATGTAAAAGCAATCTACACTAATGGTAATTACAATAGCAGTACGAATGAAAATGACATTGCCCTAGTTTACCTACATGAACGGGTGCAATTAAGCGAACGAGTGAGTCCAGTTTGTTTAGCAAACAAAGGTGATACGAAAACAGGGACTGAGTGTGTAACGTTCGGATGGAGTTCTTCGTCATTCAAGCGACTACCAGCATTGCCTATGTTTTCTGTGAAGTTACCACTGCTACCGCGGGAAATCTGCAATGCAAAAACTGCCTTTAATGGTCGTGTGACAAAGGACATGGTTTGTGCTGGAGTACAAAAGGGCGAAGAACCTGGTTGTTTTGTGGGCGATGGTGGAGAGCCGTTGGTGTGTAAGAATCGTTACGACAGATGGGTGTTGGTTGGCATCAGCAGTTGGGGAGGAAGATGCGTACGTCCAACAAACTACAGAGTTTTCACTTTGGTTGAGTCGTTCAACAACTGGATCTTTAGGCATATTAGCAGGTAGTTAAGGTGTCCGACTCACATCAGAAACTGGAAATGACCCCGCCTCATATCTTATTGCAAACAAAGGCTTTTCATTTATAAACATGTGGAACAAACCCGTTTCTAGTTTCATTTTTCACTTCGTAGAATGCCGTTTTATCAATTTTTATGCAATGAGAACACATTCATAAACTGTTTATTTCTCGAAAAAACAGTGTTAAGTATTTAGAAAAGTCTGTGTTACCACTGAAATAGAAAAAGTTCATTTAATAGATACGTTATCCAGCTAATTGAAGGGAAATTGTCAAAGGTGTTCCATCTTAGAGGAGTGGCTACGTTTTGATACTTTGCACTGTATCTCACCAAAGTTGTCTCCTCTCTTGTACTGTCAAAGCACAATCCGAGAGAAAAAAAAGTCACAAAAAGCACTATGGGCATTCTCGACCCCAGAGCCCACGTTTCACCGCGTCAGCGGGTTTCCAGACATGCGCAGAAGAGAAGAGCTCTGGGGTCGAGAATGCACTATGGGTTTTTAGAGGGTTCACTCGACAAGCACCGGGAAACCTTTTTCTCTATGTATCCTGGAAAATTCCTTTGATTGTGTAGTTATTACCCGTGAAGTAACATAACAGTCAGCGGGTTCATCGCGTTGGAATCAAGTTTGTTGTGATGCTTATCTATGATTTTTATACCTATTTAATATGACTTTGGACAAAGTTTGCATAAACGAGCAGGGAAAGGAGCAATTTTCTGTATGTTTTAAACTGTAAAATTGCAAAGAAGACTATGAACAATGGTTATTATGTTCCTAAAACTTATTTAACAAACCTTGCTTAAAAGACCTTTTCTGTTGTAAGATTTTAATTACAGCACCCCTTCCGACACACTAACTCAGTGTCTCCACGTAAAATAACTTGTTCATTTTATAATATAAAAATAGCTACTGCAACGAAATTTGGTGAATATTTTTAGACCTTATCAGGGGAAGAGAATGTCCTTACCTGCCTTGCCATGTCAATTACTTCCTCAAAAGCCATTTTGACAATTTTCGCATAAACTTTTTAAATTCAAGTTTTTCCATCAAAATGCTTAGTTTGAGCAGATTAGATACATTTTTAATGTTTTTGATCAATTCCAATTGATTTTGAAAAATTGTTAAACTTTCCAAAAAGTCCAAGATTGCCGCCGTGAAATCAACATGGGTCCTGTGACGTCGTAGCTTGATAATTAATTAACAATTTTATTTGTAATGGCCTAATTAATTAGTCTACAAAGTTTGATTGCAGTGGCTTAAACCGTTTCAGAGAAAAAGTCTGAGGGTAGAACAAATCCAAAAGCCTATAAAACTAAGATAGGGGCCTACCCCAATACCCATGTTACTATATTAAAATCAAAGACGGCAGCTGTGTTTTGCACTTTGTTAAAATTTAAAGCTTTTCTTAATCAATTTGTATTGGAAAACGTTGAAAACATAACTAGTAGGGTTAAATACAAGGAATTTAAGTAAAACATTAGTGTTATAGTTTAAAAGCTAATGTCAGGTTTGAACACTGATCTTTCGCTGAAAAAGCACTCTGTGATACTCAATTCTTTAAAACACGGTTGTTGTTTTTATTTTGTACTATTTATTTGTCGATTTTTTAAGTCAGGTACCTCTCTAAACTTCCCTTCTTTTGTTTTGTTAGCAAGATTATTGTAAAAACTCCAAATTCTAATAGTTATGACGTCAATATGACATAATGAAGACGTCGTCATGCCAATTTGACAACACTAAATTTATTCGCTTATGGTTATATACTACCTCCGCCAAATTTCATTTCTTTATCAAAAATGGACTTAGAGTTATGCCCGCATGCATTTTCTGCCCACCCAACCCTCCCCCTCAGGCCCAGCCACTCTCAAAAAAACCCTTGACCGATTGTGGTTAAACTTGAATTCTAAACAAGTTATGCGTAATTTTAGATAATTCTCTGCATCATAAAAAGATGGCTGCCAATTTTATTTGTTTAAGCGCCTTGTTTCTCCATCATGGAGAAGAATGGCAACAAATTTAGACGTGAAAACAGTAACCAAAACAAACAGTAGCTACAAGGTGTGAAGGCCAAGAAAGATCGACTGAGGAAGAAGGGGGTAGTACATAGTCCATATTCCGGTACAAAGTTGAAACAACTCGACAACCTCGAGCTCCCACCCCACCCCCCACACCTGCAACCACGATCCTCGCCGTGCATTTTACATAATTTAGTTTGGTAGTAAGGAATACTACTATTCACGGGGAGTTATACGCCACGAAAAACACTTTTAAATATGTCGTTCACACACCCTTTTCAATATCACACTTGTTGACTTTATTTTACCGTATCTACAAAAGAACGTGTTGAAACTATCTATTTATTGGTTTTGTTGCTATTGTGTTTAGGCTCACTGTATTATTGCCTGATTTCTTTCATATCAGTTTGCAGAATTTTGACACACTTGGTCCTGAGTCAGTTCTGTTTTGTCTTACTTATGTGTACCCCCAGATAACGTACAATTTTCAGTCGGAACCCTTTGAGTTATCATTGAGCTCCCTTGCAATAGATTAACTAAGAACCCATAAAAGTTCAAATTTGCATAAGCTATCAACAGTCACTTAAACTGTGTTAAAAAGTTAGTTATTTCTGTGTCTTTGCACTCGGGCCTGAGGTACTTACAGCTTTCACACCACTCTCAAAGGTGCATTGTGGAGTAAATGTTCTCTGTTAGTCTGATCTGCTACAGCAACTGATCCGTTATATTGCTACATACAAGCAATTTGCAAAAGGATCATGTTCTCGTCACCCGTTTTAAAACTTGGTAATTTTTTCTTAAACTTGATGAATAGTTGTGTTTTTAAGGACACCTCGGTGCATTGTCGAAAACTGTTACCGTTCTTTGTTGTTTTAACCATTCAAACATGGACGGCAAGAACACATTGAAGCCGAGGGGAATCGAATCACTCGTCGCTTCCCATTGCAGTGAAAGGCCACTTTCCTCACTTGATATTTTATTGGCGCACAACAGGAGCAACTGGAGGCAAAACCTGTCTTGTAGCTGAACGATGTTGCAGATGAGAAGCACTCTCCATAACATCCCAAACTTCGTATGTTGATTCTACTTGGACGACATCCCCTCATCTGTTTGACGGAGATAGCGCGTCGCAGATCACAATGAGACGCTTCAGCGAACGAATCTGCGTCTCGAAGCAGGAACAACAAGAGTATGCACGTGAAAACCAATCGTAACATCTTGTAGAACCTGAAACAATACAGAAAATGATCAAGAGCTTAACCAAACAGGCGCAGTATAACAATATAGAATTCTTAGTTAGCCGAAGTAGAGACACAATAGCACTCTAAAAGATATTAAAACAGTGTTTCCAATTGGCCATTGTCTCCAGCAAACCGAATCAGCCAGTACTATCAGTTGTTAGTTTTACCACTGGAGACCGTTTCGCTGAGGTTGTTTTTATCATGGTCAACAATTTTTAAGGTCAACTACTAAACACAAATTTTGTAAAATCTATTGAAACTTATCTCTTACCTTTAGGCTGTTACTCGTTCTATGGTTCATTACTACAGAATGTGGACGTTGGTTTTAATGATACTGACGAGCGTTCACTTATCTTTGTGTTTTGTGAAACCCCCCTAACAGGCGGGTTCATAAAAAGATAAAAACTGACACAGAAAAACGTCTACAATAGTCTCAAAACACAACAGCGCAGTAAACAAAGCAAGGAAATTAAAAATCTTTTTACGAGTAAGAATGATTAAGCATATGTTGTGAACTTTCTGCTCTCCTATGGTGATATACAAATGAAGAAAAAGCAGAAACAACGGGGGCAAACACATTATTATCGTTCACATTTATGAACTGCTATTTTCGTTTTGTTCATATGCAAAACATATCTTATCCAATTTGTTCAACTACACCGAATACTGTTCAGTTCCAAAACGGAACGTAAAGAGAATCACAGACAAGATTAATCACCCAAGAAATCGCGATTCACGTTAAAAGAGAAGCGCACTTTTTACTGAAGTTGCATGTGGGCGTTTTATCGTGTTCCGGTGATGGCAGTTTCGATTCCATCGGTTGAACATTCAAACCAAACAAAACAAGAAGGTATTTAAAAACCTCCCCTTACCTATTCCTATGCGAATACGGTTAATGGCTTTCTTAAGCATTACATTGCAGTGTACGCCGGTGGCTTTTGTATAGTTCAACGAGCGGCTTGATCATCCCGGCGCCATGTTTGACGCTAAAGCAAAGGAAAGCTTGGGAGAGGAAACATATATAGAAAGAAACTGCTGCCTTTTCGTTCCCATCGAGTGTGCTGTTGGGCTTTGAAGCTCAAAAACAAATTTAGATGTCACGAAACCTTATCAACCACACCAACTTTTGTACTAAGCCCAAAACTATCATTACCAAATACCCAAACTATTAAGCAACGAGTCGTGTAGAAGTTTCAAGTACAAACTACGTCATAATTCGCCATTATAAACAAAGCTTTATTTCATAAAGATTCACAAGTTAATGTTTGATAATTTTGTTAGATAATTTGGAACGAAAAGTGATGGGGGATAGCTGTTAGTTTTGAAAGAATATTTATTTTTCTTTTCTTTTTTACGGTAAGTATTGCATTCATGTTTTTGATGAATGAACGCCAGCTCGTATGTTATGCGAGGAGAGGCGATTGCTCGCTAAGGAACACTGGTTGTCTTTTCCCCTTTTTAATCTCTTCTCCCCTAGTCACAATCAATTTTCGGAGTGTCCCCCCTCTTACCTAACTTAGCCTTTTTTATCTTGTATTTATTTTATAGTTGTTGTAAATAGTAATGTAGTGAAGGTAGTACAGACAGTAAAGATACTTCTTAAACAATAAGCCAGTTCGCAATTTCAGAAATACATTGCGCGCGTCGGGATAAATGTAAAAACTATGAAAACTTAAACAACTGCATACATATTTTTTTCGCTCCAAATTATCTTTATTATTTAATATGTTTATAAAAAAATATGTATATATATATAAAAAAAAAAAATACTTGTAACAAAGGAAATAATTAAAGTTGTTGTTGTTGTTGTTGTTGTTGACAAAAGATCGCAATGAAGTGGGATGAGAATTCATTATTTGTGCTTTTACAATAGTGTTTTGAAACATTTATGTTAAGTAGGGATAAACCGAACACCGAGACCTGGCAGACTCTTTTGCCACACGTATACAGGCAAGGACGAGGATTTTAAAACGGCTGTCACGCCGCAAAATGTAACAATTGATGCAGAATGTAACATGAACCCGAATTGCAATAATTTTTAGACGCGAAGTATAACAAAATTTTGACCTAGTTCATACTGGGCTTTTGGCGTTCCTTGAAATTGGAGGAAGCATAACTCTAAAACTACGAACGCTATTGCCACAAATACTTACCGGGTACTTAAACTTCTGAAAACCAATTGGCTTGACATAATAAAGTTCTGATTATGACGTTATACTGACCTAATTTGATAAAATACATACTTTTTCGAAAAAAACTCTCTGTGCTTTGTTTGTTTCAAATTTATTGACAGGGAAATGTTTAAAACTTCTCCGGTACTTTTTCTAAACTTGTAGCGGTTTGGTTTTTACTGCAATTCTTCTCCATTTTTGCGATTTACGTTCGTAAGACATATCTGACAGGGGTTTGACAAGTTTCACTCTAATAATATCGTCGATGCCTGAAAACTGAACTGAAAGTTTTCTCACCTTAACCAAATTTTAAACGTTGGAGATCTTCATAGTCTCATACAAAGTTATATCTATTTAACACTCTTCAATCCGTGCTAAGTCTCGAATTGATGAAGGTACCTGATCGTTGCAGAACTGTCACAATGTACAAGCTTTTTTTTTATAACCCTTTGGTATTTATCTCTTTATACAAGCATGACAATTACTGGCTGAGAGTACGTTCCATAAAACATAACACCTTTGTAGATGTAGGGCGATTTGGAAACGGAAAGTGTTTTCCTCAATTCTAAACACAACAAACGGGTAGCTGATGCAAAATGGCAGAGGTGACTGATCTGACCGAGTAATAATGTTCTATATTAAGGACTAGACTGCCAACAGTTTTTAGAAAAGGGGATATGCGTTTGAATTCGGAGAACCATTTTGTAGAGTTTTGTTTCTTATAATGAAGGCTTTTCCTTGACGTTCAACTTTGACTCCAACCTTTTGGTTTTGTTTGTTGCGTTAAAAGGTAAATTGTTGTAGTTGAGACACCTTTCTCCCAACTTCAAACACATGCAGCATCTTGGTCAGGATTTTCGGGTGATGCTCGATA
The DNA here is from genome assembly GCA_027574985.1 of Umimayanthus nakama. Taxonomy (NCBI): domain Eukaryota; kingdom Metazoa; phylum Cnidaria; class Anthozoa; order Zoantharia; family Parazoanthidae; genus Umimayanthus; species Umimayanthus nakama. The sequence continues at coordinate 9,840 of JAOBRG010006351.1, read as the reverse complement.
TACCAAATGAGGTGCAATTATTCATTGTTTCAAAGTGACAGTACATTGTTGCGTTCTTTGTGACGCAACTCGGGGCTCATTGTCACTTAGTATATCGAACATGACCCGGATTTTCCAAGAACGAGTTCTAATTCCTTTGAAGTACTGCGAGGTACTGGATTGACAACAAATCTGTGCCGTTTGTACAAATACAAGTTTGAGCAGAAACTGCCGCATCTAACAAAATTTTTCTATTTGATCGAATAAAACTTATAACACGTGACTAGAACGATATTTTTTTAAAAAGCAACAAATACGAAGTACGTCGATTATCTTATGTAAGCTCAATAGTGTGTTGTCTTGCATCTGTTTCGGCAGAACGCGGGGCTCTCCAGTGTAAGCACGTTTTAGGTGTCACGAAACTGTGTTTTGTATTTCTTTGTGGCCAATTCAAATCCACTAATTAATTCACGATGAAAGTTTTCCCACTGGAATAAAGTTTGAGGACAATTTGACCAAAACAGCACGTACGAGGTACCGGTTAAGTATGACAGTAACGAATTGGACTGAGTTGGGTAAAAAACCGCATCGGGCTTTTTCAGTAGTGGTAATGACTCTGTGTAGTGGTGATATTAAAATGTTTTCATTGAGATCCGTACTAAAAGATTCACTGCAACGTTAACTTCTTGTTATTATAAGAACTTTATTTCATAAGGATTCATTTTATAAACTGCAGAACAGTTGCACTATATTAATCAAAATGTATACCTTTAAAATGCAATAGGTCAGATCCAAATATGCAGATGAAATTACATGAACGAAGGAAATGCACGAGTAACTTCAACTCCAAGGCCACAAAATTCAGCCTCAGTTTTAATTACAGTGAAGACAAGACCAGATTATGTTTATCAATGAGGGCAGAAAAGTGCTCAGATACCAAATAGTTTGTGGTTATGCTTCTCAAGCAGCAGTGAATTGAAGGAAGGCTCGTTTTAGACGTCAGTAGTCAGTTTAATGTGCTGACAAATGACGTGCGTTCAAACTCCTTGAAAATTCTTACCTTCTCAAACTGGTATTTCGCTGTAACATTTGCAGTAGCTGTAGACGGTTAAAAACGGTCCATGTCTCACTCAGCAACGACATTCCTTAGAAGAGCGTTGTCAAGTTTGATTGCTCTTTTAGAATTACGGTTATCGCACGAGATGTACACAAAGCATACAGATCTGTGTGTGAGATTGCGCGACTCTTCTTTATACACATACCCTACGGTTCTTCAATTTGGCGTCTTTTCACTCATCTGCATCAAATGAAGGACAGAGCAATTAGCATGCCCGTCAAATGTTCTTACTGCCGCATCCCTTGAGATGTGCAGGCACGCTTATCGATCCTTATCCGTCACACGTCAGACTGCCACGCGCCAGTGCCATAAGGGCCACTCAACTAGTTGCTGTTCAATGATTTGTATAGAAATTGAAATGACCAGCTGTTTGAACGGGTGCGAGCATGCTGGCTAAACTAACGTCTTCGTTTTATTGTCTTGTACCAACCAGTGGCAGAAACCGGCCACACTTTGTGACTTTAAAGCCCGTAGAGTCCTTTAAAAATCGGCTAATCATATCAGGTATTTTTTGGTGGTTTCAGTCAGGCGCCAAACTCTTAAAGTACTCGGTGCAAATAGTGGTAATTAATAGTGGGGCGAAGAACCCACCAATCCATTAGAAAATGGAACGTATTCTCCAAACCACAGTCTCTCGTGGTCAAAAGGATGTTATTACTAACATATCAAGACATGTAATATATATAAAATAGCGTAACTCGATTCGAGCCTTGCCGAATGCTTGGCAGTTGTTTTTTAAAAATTGACTCATGAAACAGTGTATACTTCGGTCTTGCTTGATCACTACAATTCGCACAATATTTGATGAGAAATATGAACTAGCTTACACGAAGGGAACAGATTGGGTAGGTTGGTAGATTGTTTAAAGCATGATTATATGGCACGCTGTAACTATTCCGGCTGATTTTTGTCAATATACATGTATTGTTCGATTTTTAACTGAAAGAATAAAGAGGAAAAAAGTTTGTTTATTTTAGGATGAAAACACAAGTTTGAAACGCGTCCACAAGGAAGCGAGTGCGGTTCTCATGATTCAAAGCTCGATGCCCTGGGTTCAAATCATCTTGCAAAACGCATGCGCTGAACAATCCCTGAGCACAGTGCAAGCAGAATAACCATACCCGATGTCATTGGATTTTCGAACAGTGTTTCTCTATTTGAAACAGCCACTTCTTGCTTGTATCTGTGTTATAAATTATATGCTTCTAAGGCATAGTTTATTCTCAGATAAACCATATCTAAACCGAGCCAAAAAGTTAATTCCTCCACAGCCAAAGCAACAGTTAACAAATAGACCACAAACTAGGTATAATGTTGGGTTCAGGCTTTAAACTGTTTCCTTTTTTCTTTGTATAAAATAACACTACGAATGCTTGATACACTTCTGTACATGAAGCGCATACATTAACATTCACTGTGTATCACAGTAACCTAAATACTTGTCCGAGATATTATACTCAAAAGATTTAGCTACGTCTATACTTTCTTTCAAAAAAGGTAAACAACAAACTATTGTTATATATATATAGCTAATAAATTTTGTGTTGTTACTCAAGTACTTGAAATCTGGAAAGTACTTTCGATATACTATCTTTCAGTAGCACACATTTAAGAAAGAGTAACTTGCAGTTTTAGTTCGATTGTACTTTACAATACTATTCTCGCTTATTTTCAATATTTTTTTTCAACTGATGAATGTGCGTTTGTTTACACATGTTTCATAAGAACCTGACATTTTTGGCCGAGGTTCAGAGTTCTGCTGAGGTAATTCGGCAAAATTAACCATCAATTACTTTCATCAGTTTTGTATAGGAAATCATACGACTTCGAGTCCAATTTAGAATTTATTTCCACGAGTGAGTTTTTAAAAAAGCTCAAAATTGCATGAGCCGGTCTTCCGGCGAATGCAATTTGATCTTTTTTAAAAACTCACAAGTGCAAATAAATTTTAAATTGAACGAGAAAAGTCGTATGATTTCCTTTTAATAATATACATGAAAAAATTTTCAACGCGCGCGTTATGTGGCTTTTTTTCGCGTGAAAATAAGCCATCGGTTCATTTTTGTGCGAAGTTAAGTAAGCCTTCAATTTTTCAATTCCTCGAGGGTGTTTTCGGTAACAAGTGAAAATCGACTTTGAACGCCGGCCATTTTTCACTCGGAACTTCACTTGCATCTTCAAGATTGTCCTCCAGAAATTTGCACCGTGTTAACTTTTTCTGCACTCAATTAACTTTTTTTTGCACTGTATTAAGAAAAAACTGCACTGCTCTCAGCCAATTAGAGTCCAGAATTTTTTTCATGTGTATTATTAGATGGATAAAAACAATGTCTAGTTGAAAAATTGCATGGGTTTCTTTTATGGATCCGAGACAGAGCATCAGCCTGTTATTATTCTTAATTTGTTCTAAAATTTGGGCAAATTTTACCGTTAGGCTTCTTAAAAATTTTGTTCTTTTAAAAGAGCGTCGGTATTATATTAACTTTAAATTGAGTACAGTTCAGTGCGATATACTGACGATTCTTGTTCTGCCTTTATCGAACTCAGTTCTTCAAGGTATTCGTTAGAAGAATGAGTTTACGAAATAGGCCAAAGAAAATTCTTGCACAAGCTGTTTCGTTTTTAGGGTTAGTAAGCTTGGCCAGGAGTGGTGTTTAAGCGTACTTTGCGTTTACACAACAACAAAAATGCCGTTTTGTTGAACAATGTAGCTGTTCCAATATGTTGTCAGACGACCGAAACCTAACAAGGCCTACAGGGGTACCTGGTAAGTACTTTAAATTTTTTTAAGGGTATCGGAAACAAGCAAATACTTAAGGCTGGTTTTTATACCAGGCCGTCGCCTAGATCCAATTAGGACCATGATAATGTTACAAAACAGTTGTTTTTACAGCTAAAAAATCCTTTTAATTTTATATCGAGGTAAAGACTGAAGATCCACGTATTGTGTAAAACAAAAGCTTTCGCAAGACTACTATCCTGAGGAATAGTGGAGACAGTCCGGACGATAGCATTGAAACTCGTGTATCACTGTAAATGGCCAAATTAAGTAAGTAATGAAATGTTCATGTATAAAATTAAATACAATAGATCCAATCGAACTTTAAAAATATTAAAAATACAGTTAACATACAGCTATATAGACAGCTGTACGTGAGGATTAAAAATGGAGTTTAATATCGGTGTGACCTCTTTTCACCACCACGTCCGTGTTGACGGGGTTATCGGTCGTTTGGAGCCGTTTTTCTCACTGAAAAGTAACTCAAATGCCAAATGTCCGTCATTCAAACGCATCAGTCTGGTGTATGATCAGTGTTAACGAATACACATATATAGTTCTCTCTTCATTTGAAATTCTCAAGACATTCAACACAGGATTACTCGGCAAATACTGCATGCATTTGTGACTGATTCTTTTTACCTCAAGCGATGCCCGCTACACCTTGCAATAAACTGGAAATAAGATTAGTTTGCCGAGTTCAGTTCGCTAATGCTCAACTGATTCACACTTGAAGTCCTGTGCACTGACCGCTGTCAGTGATGAAAATACACTGACTGAGGACATAGTTAGTAGAACAAACTGGTTATGGAAGTTGCGGAATGCTTTTACTCTGCACAAAACACAAATGGTATTGAAATGCATATAAGCAACAAAGTAGAAACTGAAACATTTGGGCTGACACACTGGACAAAACAGTGTGCAGGGGCAGGGTTCGTACAACAAAAAACAGAGCAGTTTTGTACACTCTTTTGAAGTTTGCTGATCTTCACCCTGACCCAATTGATTTTACCAACTTCTTTTTATATAAAACAACATTATAAGAACAACAAGGCTCGAATTTGACCAAAAATTAAGAACAACGTAAGAACAATCCAGGCTTGGATTTGGGATCATAAATGCAAAGCTTATTTTTATTAAAAAAAATTCTACTATTTTCCTAAAACCTGCGTCGAGCGTTAAAACACTCCAAATGTTGAGATCGACCGAATTTCCATTGCGATTTACTCGGTTTGATGATCACAAGTTAGGATTATTTGCAATGTTTTATGCGGCGTTATTTCTTACCCTTGTTAGTCTAGTTAAATAAGAACAGCCTAAGAATAATTGATGCTAAAGTTTCCTAAAAAGTTAAGAGCAATGACTCGACTTGGCTCGGCCAAAATTTACAGTACTGTTTCTTGAAAAGAGCGTGTATGGTGAAGAACGATAGAACGCAATGGTCAACGTAAGCTTGTTTGACCTAATGTAAACATCTAGTCTGCGCAGCCATAATCATTGAGTTTTATAGAGCTCTCACAGCATTGAGAAGTCGGCTACAGATCAATTTGTTTTACCAGTTTTCATTAGCAGAAGAATAGAAATCTTTTACGACACTCTACCCTATGTATTGAAGATGTCAGCAAACGCAAAATGAATAAAAAATTAACCAGTATCCAAGCATTAAGATGTAGTACTGCAACGAGAGTTAACGATAAGTTTCGGTCAATGATTTGTCGCTGGTTAGCTTGCATGTATCATTGTATCGATTAGCAAGACGTGAATTGTGGGCTCGTGAGCTTAGTATATATAAACACATTATTGTTAGAAGAGATTCATGATTATTACAACAAAGGTGAACACAGATAAAAAGCGTTATGAAATCAAGCACAGTTTATATTTGGTCCACAAAAAGATTGATTCATTTTGGTGGAGGCTGCTATGTATCTGGTACGTGTCAAAAGATACTTGGGCGGTTCCAAAGAATGTACTTTAATGTTTCTACTTTACACTTTATTTCCGCGAAACCCCGCTTGGATTTGCCGTCAGATCCAAGTGCCACAGAACATGCCGTGGTTGCAGTAGCAGGATTAACCTGCGTCGCTCATACTGTACTGGAGCGATTTCTCCTAGCTAGCTAGCAGCCAGTTCGGTATGCAGTAAATCCATGACCAAAAGCACGCGCTACCTGAGCACAACCAAACACTGGCTGATGACCGACTGCGTGCGGAGTGTACGAAACTACAGACGATAAGCTAAGCCAATCAAAATGACAGTACAGAGCTCTCGGATATATAGCTGTAGCGTTAAGAAGACGTTTGTTTCACAATGCTAAAAGTAACACTCCAGTTCAGATTTTCGTGGTGGAAAAGGCACTAAAACTGTTTGTGTACTAGCTTAGAAAGTAAGATAATTTCGGTGCCAGGCACAAAGAACAGTTTGTTGGTAAGTTAACGCTTTACTTACCTCGCTTGTCAAGTTTGAAACGTAGCAATCCAAACAACGATCTCAGCTCCAATATTACAGAGTTCGTGTTTTTTATCCGTCAGTGAAACATTCGGTCCAGTATTAACAGCAATCACATGTTTAGTTATCTTTAGCCTTTTTGCGCAAGCCTTCGTGCGAAATACAAGTTATTTATAACTGTAGTTTAGACATGCAGTGGCGGAAGGATGGCAGGGGCAACAGAAGTTTCTACTCTTTTCTGAAAATTGAAGTAAACTGCACATAAATTTTATTTATCCTTATTAAGATCCATTCCATGGATTTTGTTGATGTTTGGCTATCAAGGCCAATATTCTTAATATGCGATCATCATTTCGGTTGTTTTTTCACCTTGCAAGCAGTTTATTTCTTTCCACCCCGCATCTTAAAAAATCTTGTTCTGACGAGCAGTTTCAGTCTGTATCATTAATCGGTTGGTTTCTGTGTACGAGCGTGCTATTCTGTAGACAATACCCTCGTCAGCTCTCAATGACCTGCCAGAGGGAAGTAAACCTTAATTTGTTTCACTGATTCAAAACAACAACTCAACCGGAAAGCATTTGCGTGCACACAGCGCGATTGCTTTTTTAACAAGTTTGTTGTTAGCTGCAGCAAACACTGGTCGTAAAATTAAAAGCCGCTTTAACGTAGATGTATATGTGCATAGTCTGATTTCATCGCCGTGCCTTCCAACATTGTAAGGGCTGGATCAGTTTTAATTGTACTTGAAACAAGAACAACGGTATGTTTTGAATTTTACCGAATCGCTTTCACGTAACACAGAGGCTTTTAGAGATGCGAATTCGAAAGCTGGATCGTTCTGACTCATGTGAAATGGCGTTTATACATGACACAAACACAAACTGTTTTTTTTTCATTTGCATGAGCTTTCACGTAATGCAGGGAATTATCCAAACTCAACCTGCCAACTGCCTCTGGGTCGGGATCGTGATGTTTTATTACATTTGTACGGAGCGCCGCTTGACCTTAAGGCAAGAAAATTCCAGAATCTTTTTGTATAAAGTCCTATACAGTATAACAGATTGTTTCTGGTTTTCTCGATTTGTTGGATATCGCAATACTTTGCTTCTCAGGAAGTGCAACTGACAAGTAATTTAGCCCTTATATGGAATCAGTTTCCTTTTGCTTTGCAGAGGAAGTTTCTTTCTCTAGTTTGGCACAAATAACGTTCATATGTAAGATTGAAAATCTTATACATATTTTTCTCGAGTCAATAGCTCGTCTAGTATTTTGCAGCTGCAGTTTGTTTGTTTTTTGTCAAGATGAGTTGTGCTTTAATACGTGTAGACAGTTCCGGCATGAAAGTTCTTTTTGCCCCTATAAAACTAGAAGAAAAAAGCTCCAGCATATCCCAATTTTGCGAGAAACGTACCGTTTCGGAATTTGACCGTTGTTCGCGCCGATTAAACAAGATTTCAAAGCGAAGAGTACAACCATTTAACCTTTTTTAGCTCAAGCTATCACTGAGTCTGTACGACTGAAACTAAAATATTGTTAGTGTTAGCGCTAGTCAAGACATGTACGCGTGTCTTTTTATGCTAAACTTAAAACAGTGTCGCATTTAAGTTAATTTCTGTTTACTGTATAAGTTAATCATTTTCGTTGAATAACTCCTGGCTTACCTGAACGTTTTACTTTGTTCCTCGTTAGTTACGTTTGTCGTATCAGATTCCTGTTAGACGTCTATGTTAGAGAAGAGAATCTAATGCCCCTGAAAGAGTTGACACAAGGCCTTACCGATCCGGTTACCGTATGCAAAAGTTGCTTCTCTTTCTTCTGCTATTGCGTCACGAAATTATATGTGTTCTCTACACGCTTCTTGGTCGGGTGATTCCAGACATGGAAATCAAAGCAATGATTCAGTCTGCGGTCAACGGAGCTATATAATCTTCAGATTTTGTCAATCAAGACGTTGCTGGAATATATTAAGTAATTTTCGTTTTTTTCTGTAATGGGTCAAACAAACAAAAGTGTATACCCGTATAGTGAATAGCTCAAAGTATTTCAGAATGCACGATTAACGAAGTAGAAAAAATTTGGTTGGCAGAGAATGTTCCGGAATAAGGAAACGTTTTGTTGGTCCATAGTCTGCAAACTATGGTTGGTAGCCTAAACCCTACATAGACGGGGGGAGCACTTTCCGCCCCGCTCACACATATTTTAATCAATAACTGTTTACAAACAAATTGCAGCAGAGTGATGAAAAAACACGACTTTTCCTAAAATGTTATGGCGCATCCAGCCAAACGTTTTTCACCTTGCCATAAGCCGTGGTCACCAAATGATTGGTATGCACTTTTCAGGCAGTAAGAGACTCTACGATCACGCTTCTTTCTTTCTTTGTTAAGGTTTGCGTTCTTTAACAATAGGATTTGGGTTACTTATATTGTCTTTTATCCAATGGGATCTTTCGTTCGTAGAGCTAAAGACGACCCCTCTTGTGAAATTTTACATTTTCAGCTCGATAAGGGGAATCGCTTTAACATAGAAGTTGTTCAGTTCTTATTGTAATAATCAAATACAGATAGTAGGTGTCTCTAGTAAGCCGTACACGTGAGTTTTAGTGTTGTTGCCACGGTAACCGTTCCCTTTATAAATATTTTTGTTTATATTGATGGCTTAGGCGGTGCTTACATTAATAGCGGAACGAGTTTCATTCCAGTACGGCTGCATCCCGGTTTAATACGTAGCATTTATATTCGCTTACAAGGTATCAGATAAATTATTTCATTCCGGAACGAGTCTTCCAGAACGAGTTCATCCTGGTAGTTGAACCAGATCGAAGTTTTGTTCGAGAATGAAATTTGGCCGCACGTTGCGCGAGTATCGTGTAAATAAGGTACGAGCTCACTCCGGCTGGGAATAAGGCACGCAGATTGGTTTGCTTGATCAGCTGTATTGTATGTTTTATTTGCCGATCCTTTTACTGCACTTTCGTTCCAGAATGAGAATTTTTACGTAAACGTGCAACGAACTATGTCAGACAACAAGACAAGGCCCTTGAAGCTTCAGTCTCTTATGCCTCGATTGAATAATAGAAAGATTTTTGTGCTTGCTAGTGAAAACTAAACTGACTTTTTCAAATTGAGTCAGTTGTCCTTGCTTTTAAAACATGTTTTTTAAAAAAACTTGTTTTATATGTGTGAATGTTGCATAAGGTTGTATTATTTTTGTTAATAAAGCGGTAAGCTTTATTATATTCTAGGCAAGGGTCACAAGTTATCAGTTGTAACTGTAAAATAGTGCCCCCGTGAACTTACTACTATCATATTTTTATTGCTATCACTATTGTCATTATTATCATCATTATTATTATCATTATTATTATTATTATTTTATATTATTATTATTTATATTATTATATAAATATTTTATAGCTTTTAGACTTTTGACATTTTAACTAGAGTTTGACATCGGTAATTGTTTTTGTATACTTTTGAGATTTTTTAGAAGATTGTTAAAATAAAGATTATTGTTCATT
>JAOBRG010006240.1:0-10617 GCA_027574985.1 Umimayanthus nakama | reverse complement strand
AACAACTTCATAAACTTCCGAAGCCAAGGACGCCATTGCTGCCTTGGAGTTTTACCCACAATGCATCAGAAGCTTCCCGGCCCGTCTTTTGCATAACAAAGAACTCCAAATACGACAAGCCGCAAGAAAACAACAATAGTGAATCTTTTTAAACAGGGGAGGGAGAAAAGACTGATCTTTTTAAAAATATGTCTTTTTCATACACACATATTGTTATGTATCACTGCAACCCAATGCAATGAATGCAATGCAGTGGGCAGTAGGAATCCAATTTCCTGATGATGTAATTCCACTGGCATCAATGTCTAATTGCACTTGTTTTTAAAGGGGAGCAACACTTAAATCTCAATTACGTCATCATCGCCCGGTATTTCAGTTTAAAAACAAACTTGAATCACAAACGTAGCGGAAAAACTGATTTGCAAATATTTTAGGAATTTTTGGAAATAATTTCGGACGTTTCTCTCCCTCTCTCTTCCTTCTTCATTCGTGCCAGCACGAAGGCCTGATCGCAAGTTACTGTTAAGGTCATTCCACCCAAACTGAGAACCTGCACTCAGAATTTGGTAAAACTTTGTCAATTCAAAATTCAATATATGTAAACATTAGAATAAAAATGGGGGGATCCCCACACTACTTTTAAAGATAACGGGGGCGGAAGTCCACTCCTCAAGAGCTATATTTTCGTTAATGAAAGTAATGCGACGTAACTGTACTACCATCCTTCGGAATGTTAGATCCAATGTTTTGCATAAACACCCAAAGCAAAGGTTCTCAGTATCCATGATTGTTTTTTACTTCACTTTTCGTATGTTTCGAACACGGAGTTGTTTGATCATAACTCAAATTGGTTGGTCTCCACGCTTGTTAAGTGTGGTGTAAAGTATCCCTAAAATGGCTTTTTAAAAAAGTCTTTCCGTTTAATCTTACCAATTGTTAGCTTCACTGCCTAATACTTGTCAAGAAACACTGAAATCTTTCACAAATCTGAACTTTAACCTCATGCGCAGAAAAGCTGCGCACTGCAAAATGGGGACGGTAACCTTGAAGTGCCTACGCCGGTATGAAATGAAAATTTTTATTTTTTTGCTAAACAAGGAATAGCGATGAAAAAGTTTTGTCAAATTTGTTTATGGTTCTCTAGATATTGACATTTTAAAATGTTTTTTACTGATGACGTCACAAGTGTAACAGGCAAATTTGCATTTTTTGAAAGCGCATTTTATTTTTCTGGAGACAAAACTGTAAGAATTGTTCTTTTAATAAATTGATGCTATTCGATATTCAGAAGTACGGTCACACACGGATGAGCGTGACTCGACTCAGCGATCCGCGATCCGGGCCCATTACCTCTCGGTCATTGCCAGTCAACCGGGGACTCGTTTACCGGCGTCTGCTGCTTGTAAACACACAATTATTGGTTGCTGCACCAGCGTGATAGAATTTACGGAAATGGCAACGAGATCAGGTATCGTTAATTGTTTGTACTGCAAGTTTGTGTTTGAGAGATCAAAGGAGGTGTGAGTTTACTCATAAAAGATTCCGTGCGTGCGTTCCAAACTCTTTGTTAATACCCTGGGCTCGCTTCGCTCAGACCGGGGTTCCTGATCAGTCGATGCAGCTCTTTCGATCTCTTTTGTTAAATATATGTGTCTTTTCTTTGACCCTCTGATAACCGATTAAAAGAGAGCAAGGCGTAAGACATGACAGTAAAGATAAATGGTATTTTGACTATGTGAAATGTTGTGTCTTGTTCCCGCTGCGAGATGTTGGTTGCAAAACAATTCAAAATCGGTGATGCACGAATTAGCGCGCAAAAAGGTTTATAGAATACAGGTGGAATGTAAAGCAGATGTCACTTTTTAAAGAATATGTTTCGTTTTTCATGGCTTTCTTGTTATTCGAATGTGACCTGGCTAGAGTGGCATTATCAAAATACTATCATGTGCTCAACAATTTTTATACATAAAAAAAACTCTTAAAATAATTAACTCACAATTAAATATACCGGGAAGGGACAGCTACCAGAGCTAATAACATACATGAAAAAATTACTCGATTCTGATTGGCTGAGAGCAGTGCAGTTAAAGAGTAACACCAGTGCAAAAAGCGTAGTACCAGTGCAAAAAGCGTAATACAAGTGCAAATTACAACACAAAGTTTTCGAGTCTGAACTTCAGTCCTCAGCTGTGAGAGATTGGAATATCATAAAAATTTTCATAAACCTCCCATAACATTCAAAAATTCTCTGAGGGTTTCCAAAGTTTTCCAAGGATTTCCCAACACTTCCGAAGATTTCCCAAAATTTTTGATAATTTTAAAAAAGTGTCGAAAGATCATTTTAAGAACTTTATTATTATTATTATTATTATTATTATTATTATAAGTATTTTAAGATTCTTCTGTAACATTTCACTCTCTTTATAAATGTCCAGAGCGTTATTTGCAGTTCTTGACGGCTGTCGTCCAGTTACAATCCTTCCCCATAGTGCTGGTCTACCTGGCCTTGATACCAGCTTCAGTGATATGGAGGAGATATGTCGCCCCTTTTGAGCTTCGTAAGGTTGGTAACAATACATATTGGCACTGCTTCTTTTTCACCAACCTTTTTTTTTCTTAATTTGGGTGCACAGGTAGATTATAAGTATCTTTCCCATGTCTGTGGCTATATGTATGTTCCCAGACAGTCCAATGATGGAATGGTAAGGGGGGGAAAGTTACCATGGGGGGACGTAGTTGAGAGTTGGGAAGAAATGAGGAGAAGACTCCCATAATTTGTTTGATAGGAGTGCTCGGTTGTTACATTTCTGGGGGCTGCATTCTCCCTTCACACGCCATTTACACAGTATTTTTAGGGGTGCAGATAGAAATGCAGTAGGCAGGTTCTTTATCTGCTTTTAGAAACAGAATTAAAACTGACTGATTTGATGAGAATGATGGTTTGATGATGAGATCAAATATCACTTGACTCACTGTTTTGCTGCAGTTGTTTGTTTTAAATGGCATAAAATTGTACGAAAACAACAACATTTATTTTGGCAGTAAAATGGATTTTTAAGAGCTACTTTATTGTAATATATGATGGGTGGGTCTGACAGAGGTTCATATTTATACCCCATAAAATACCAACTTTGAATTCAAATTTTGTCTACCCAAAAAAATCCCTGCTTTTTAGCATACCTAAAAAATCCCCAAGAATCAGTAAATTTGCCCTAATGTTATTCTTGATTTATGCTGATGAAAGATACAAAACCCCCCTCCAAATCCTTTTTTTTGAAGACCATAAAAAATCACTGCACCTTTTATAGTGTGACCCTACAAAAGCCCTTCTGGCCAAAACTTCAGGCCCAAAAAAAATCTTCGGACCCCTACCTTTCACTGAAATATATCAGTAGTCCCCTGAGTTTGAGTCACACTTTTGTCAGTACCTTTTAGGGTCTCCATTCATATCAAAGCAAAGTGGCTAAGACAAAAACATGCATATGCTATTAAAAATAAACTTAAAAGACTGAATATTCAAAACTTTCCTGTAACAATTTTTGGAAAGAAAGGTAAATTTTCGGTGACTTGGTGAAGCTCCCACCTTTTTAGTCTGAGTCACCCTTGTGACAAATCTCCAGCCCGATATCAGGTGTAGTTCCACATAAGGTAATCTTGTTTAAAACCTCCCCCCTGGAAAATTGAGTTTGAGTTCATACAATCTGAAAAGTTGAAAACACGAGGTTTTGGTCAGGTTCCCCAATCCTTCCTCCATAGGAATATCCACCTTGGTTGGAGTAAGGATTGAGAGATGATCATTTCCCTTCCCCTCTTTATTTCCCTCCCCCCCCCCCCAAAAAAAAAATGAGCCAGCTTGCAGGCTACTGCTACCTAGGGAAGTGAGATTTATGGTGCACTTAGACAGACAACTTTTAAAAGAGAGTGAGCAAGCACTGTAATTTGGAAATAAGGAGAAAGGGCCGTAAACTTAAGAATGTCTGCTCCAAAGAGTGTTATTTCTTTCTGTTTTTCTTCTGACTAATTGTTTGCAAGTTTAATGACCAGCTGCAGGGGGCTGGGGTGAGGAAGTGGCACTGCCCACTACCCCCCCCCCCTCTTTTCTAACAGGAAAATTTTTTCATTTTTTATAAGAAAAAAAATTGCTTGAAACATGGTTTACTAACTAAACACTTTTTTATTTCTCATTTTAAATAAAAAAACTGTCAACTCAGATACCTAATTGATGTCTAATTTCTCTTTGTCTTCCTTTAGGTGATGATTGTTTACAATTTTTTATGCAGCGCTATGAGTTTGTACTCCCTTGTGTTCATAGCCCGGGCTCTGATGGCTGATGGTGTATCCATATTTGATATGTCTGATAATCCGCTTGTTAGACAAGCTTTCTTCGTCTACTGGACAACAAAATATATTGAGCTTTTGGACACCGTTTTCATGATGTTGAGACACAAGCAACGACAGATTTCTTTTCTTCATGTGAGTAGTTATACTAATGTACACTTTTTGTAATTTTAAGTATCTTACAGGTAAACCTTACAAACTACAAAATTTTAAATCAGTTCTGGCGGCAGGTCCAGAGTATTCATAAAGGGATGGCCTTGTTATAAGAAGTACAATATTTTCCGGACTATAACCCGTTGGTTATCTGTTAAGTTTGCTTTGTATCACGGAAGGTGAAGGTAATCTACCGGTGCGGGTTATCTATTAGATTCTGAAGTGTACAGTTTTGACTAACATGTTTTTTTTGTAAAACGCACTGATGTGGGTCAGTTGAAGTTTGTAATTGTGAAACTTCGAGTGTGTTTATGCGGTATCATGGCATTCAGTACCGCAATTGCTTGTTGCAGTTTTGTGAGCGAATATTTTGCGATATTTTCACAATGAACTAAATTTGTTATTACAGTTTGTAATATTTACATTCTCGTAAATAGACTGTTTTATGATGTTTTAACAGTTCAGTGTGACGGAACACGTGGTAATTGTTGGTTTTTGTTTCTTTTTGTGATTGGAAAAGCACACGACAATGAACTACAAAGAAACGGATCGAAATCGTGCAGTCAGAATGAAATTGAAGATGGAACAGAAAGTCGTACTTGCTCTTTCTGCAGCTTCTTGGACCAGTATGAGACTATGTGTCGTTCTCTAACAGCCCGTAATAAAACAAGTGCAGAACTGAAAGCAATCCGGAATTAAACGACAGCAAGTGTTGAGAATAACTCGCCGACTGCAAGTGGGCTTAGTTCGTACTCTTTTTCACGTCGAACTTTCCGGTTCCTTATGGCTTATATAGCCGACAGGAGATCAGAAAGAAAACTGGGAGTCTTTCAGCCAGCAATGGAGCGACTTTGAAACAGCTGCAGGGCTTGAAGAGCGTCCAGAAAAGGTCTGACTCGACTCTGAGGTCTGTACATATGCTTACAGATTTTGTCAATTTAAGGTAACCGTTCACCTTGAGCGGTGTATCTAACTTCGTTAGTGCGCATCGGACACCGACAAACCTATATATCCAGTTCGAAAAGCTTATGAATTTATCTAAATGATGGTGAGCCAGTATTTCAGTTGAAAAAGTTTCCACGTAAACCGAAGAGAATCTGGTCAAGCAACAGAAGCAAATATTTGATCGGTGTGGTCATTCAGAACTGAAAGCACAGGTTGGCGGACTGCAAGGAACAAGCAGACTTGCAAGTTATGTTTTAGGCCCAAGCATTTTCCGTTGTTTGTCGACGAAAAGAGCGAAAAATATTCATTGGGAAATTCTTGGAAACCGTTTAGCAAGCACATGCGACAAGTTAACGAGGAGACGAATGAATCCGACGATGATGTTTCCGGTGTCAAATCCAGGAGGAAACAGCTGCTTTCGTTTATTATTTGTCCGAACCGTTAGAAAAAATTTTCGGTGAGGCAGAGTGCTAACTTGACACGGGTTTGACTTGCAATACCCTTGGAATGAGAGATGTGACAGCCATCGCACAGACTGGTGATCCACCAGTGAGGAACAGTATGGTGAAACTAAAATAGTTTGTCTGATCACTTTTGAAGCCAAGTGTAGCTGCAGCTCTGAAAGTGCATCTAGAAATAATGATGTAATGAAACTCAATTTCCAAAAGGTTCACACTCCTAACAAGCCACTACTCTCTCTCTCTCTCTTTATGTGAGATATTAGGACTTTTGAAAGTCACAAACCCAGAATCTATCAACAGTGTAGCACATGCCACTATTACGCAAGCCAATCCAGTTCAAGCCCCATTAACCAACGATACCATTCTCGTGTGTTTGAGGGTCTTGAACATCGGCGACACAAACAGTGAAACACCTTTGTTCAGGACAGCAAACATACACCGTTCCGCCATGCTCCACGACGAATTCCAGTCACTTACAGAAAGAAGCCAAAGAGAAAATTCAAGAGCTAGAGAAGAAAGGGATGGTAACAAAGGTTACCGAGCCAACCGAACGGACTAGTTCAGTGGTGGTTGTAGCCAGACTAGGAAAGATCAGAATGCGTCTGAGTCCCAAAGATCTAAATCAAACCCTCAAGAGGCCAAAATACCAAATGCCAACACCGGATGAAATCCTCCCTAGCCTCAGTAAGGCAAAAGTTTTCTCGACACTCAATGCGACAGGTATATCAGGGTCAGCAGCTTGAAAACAACATCCTCGACTTCCTTTGGGCGATTCCGCTGTTTGCGAATGCCCTTCCGGGTCATTGTCGTTCGAGAAGAGTTTGAATGCTGCCTGCATGAGAAACTGACTGACTTGGACGGTGTTGATATTTTCAGAGATGACAGAAGAGGCAGAAGCCGAGCATGACCAAAATCCTGGAAAAAGCCGGTGCAGTAAACCTTACGCTCGACAGGAAGAAGAGGAATCTGAACAACCACAGATCAAGTTCGCAGGCCATTTGCTGTCTAATGAAGGGCTTGAGCCAGACCCTTACAAAGTTCGAGTTGTGACTGGTATGTCCAAGTCCACATTTAAGCAAGAGACACCCATTCTTCTTGATTTCATCAATTGCTTAGCAAGAATTCTGCCTCGACTATCTGAAGTAGTTCAGCCTCACAGAGCGTTGACAACTGCCACTGCACGGTACATCTGATCACCATAACATGACAAAGCAATTGACAAGTTGAGAAATTGGTGGCAAGTCTTATCGTGCTCAAGTACTATGATGTAGATGAAGAAGTCACAGTGCAATGTGATACGAGTACTGTAGTCCGACCTTAACTGAACAAAGGTACGCTCGGAAAGAGAAAGGAGGCTAAAGCATTGTTTTTGCCTGTGGAAAGTTTGACTGTTAAAAGTGACCACAATCTTATTTTCGAGAAACACTATTTTATTATATTTCCCAACTTAGGACTTTTGCATGCACCAGGTCGCCTACAAAGAGTGGTCAGAGTGATGCTACGTCTTCAACCATAGAACATTGATGTCAACTACAGACCAAGAACTCAAATGTATGTAGCTGATCACCTGTCGAGAGCCTTTCATAAGGACACTGGTCCTTACGAAGAAGAATTTCCAACACTTGCTCTTGAAGTTGAGGAATTGTGCCTCTTCAACACCCTGAAAGTCACCGGTGAAAAGTTACCTGCACTTCAGCAATCCACTGAGCAGATCCAGTTCTGCAAACTCTTAAATCTGTGGTCCAGACAGGATGGCCAGAACACAGAGAACAAATGCCAGTAGAAATCAGAGCTTAGTAGAGTTTCAGGGAAGAACTAACTCTTCATAATGGCATCGTGCTCAAAAATAGACGAATTATCATCCTAATATCGATGAGGCCAGAAATAATTGCCTAAGTTCCTCCAAGTCATCAGGGCATACAAGCTAGCATACGCAAGACAAAAGATCGTATTTTCGAGCCAGGAGTGAGCAAAGTAATTGAAGAAGCTTTTCCAAAAATACCGACGAAAGGGGGGGGGCAATAAAGTGTTATTCGAAGAAAAGAATTATCACACACAAGCAGCACAGAATCACACTGACTGCAAAGTATCTAGGTTAGGCTTTGTCTGTTTGGTAGTCATCTAATATAGAAAGAGAAGACAGATTGGTTTTTGTGGCATAAAAAAACCTGCACCTGATGTCGTATCAGGTATAGTGTAACAACAACAGCAAAGTATATGTAAAGTATACGTAGTTCATTTACAGACAATAGGAATAACGGAACTGAAGGTGATATCTTCAGACGTTTATGACAGTTTTAGAAGATTGTTAGCAAGGCATCCTGGTGTAATGCCATGCTCTTTAAATAGTGTTTTTCAAAGCTGTAATTTACTGTTGACAGGTGTACCACCACTCGACTGTCCTGCTGCTAGCTGACTACGCCTACAACTACGTACCATGGCCTGCAGTCTCCTTCGTGATTGGCCTAAACTCCTTTGTTCACGTGTTCCTTTACATGTACTATGGTCAGTCCGCACTATACCCCGGTCAGCGGCCATTTTGGAAGAGGCGACTCACCGAGCTGCAGTTGTTACAATTTTTAGTGGGGCTTGTTGATTGCACCATAGGCTATCTGTACCACGGGTTTTGTGTCTACGGGATTTATTATGGGGTCACCATGGTGGGGCTTTTCGGAAACTTTTATTACCATGCCTACTTGAAAAGATCATCAGGTAAAAAGCTAGAGTAATTGGAACCCTGCAGGGAGCGGGGTGCTTCCCTCAATTGACCATATGGGAGCATGTTGCCCTTTGGGTATAGTTTTTACGTCGATTTGGTAATTTTAAGGGTTTTTAGGGGGTCTTTAATTGGGGGGTGGAGGGTTATAATAGGGATGGAAAATTTTGATCATATCTCTTTTCAATGCTGCTTTTTTATCACTTTATACTAGTTGTTTCATGTATTCGGTAGCCGGTCTAGATCAGTGGGGTTTATGTTTCATAACCGAGAGTACATTACTATTGGCAGACAGGTAGGCTTCGTAACGGGGGCCCATAACCGGGTGGGTGAACTTGTAGTCAGGAGGCTTGTAACTGGAGGGGCTTATAACCAAATTCTACGGTAGCTGCAAGCAGCTTCTCGATTGTTTCATTCAAACTGTTTCCAATTATTCTCTGCAAAAGGGAAGGCGGCGAGTTATATTCCCTACTACTACGTGGGATTAGGTTTCTCGTTTTTCATCTGGCCATCTTAAATTCTTTGGCCGTGGAACTTTTATACAGACATGCGCAATAGATGAACAGAGCAAACCAATAGAAGGTTGAGATCAATAACTATTGTTTATGCGTGTTTTTGTGTGCGCACGTGAGTACGTATGTATGTAGGTGAATTTGGGAGGGGATAGGGGGTAGTGGGGGTCAAAAACAGCAACAACGCTGCAATCTGCAGATACAAGCTACCGAACAAGTTATGTTTTGTTTGATCACGGTGATCATCATCGTTCCATTCTGCGCCAACTCTTGCGTACACAGTAGGGCACTGACAAAATCCCTTTGTAAAGCGCCATAGGACATTTAGTGTATATGGCGCTATAAAAATATCTATTATTATTATTATTACTATTATTATTCCTCGCCACTTGTGCATCTTCCCCCAAACTCCAACCAAACTGGTTTCGTTCCCTCTACACCATCCTTCTCCATGTAACTGTCGATCTCCTTCCCTTTTTTTCCAGGTGGTTGCCACATAAGCGCTCTCCAGTTTTTCTTTTGGCAGAAAGTTTTTTTTTATCAGTTTTGGCTAGATTGGGAGTAGAAACGGGAATAAGTCAACTTGTTGTTGCGTCATGAACGTCCAATCCACTGCCATCGTCGGTGTATTATAAGCTCCGTTGCTGCTTACGCTTTAGTTACTCTGTGAAGATCAACATTTGATAAACCTTTTGGCTAAATATTCTCATTATTCTCCATCTTCCAGCGCTCTGCTCCATACATCAAAATGCTTCTGTAGATCTTTAGTCTTGTCTTTCTGCTGATTCGATTTCCTGACTCTTCATCTTAACTTGTTGAGTGTTGATTGTGCTTTGCCAGTGCAACTGTTGATATCAGTTGTGGAACTCTGTTTTTGCTATCAGTTTGGGACCCTAAGTGAGAAAACAGGTTGACATTTTTACAGGGCTCCCTATTTTCGCTACTTGGGGTTTTTTCACCCCCTTTTTAAGGGAGCCGTTAACGTCTTCAAATGTAAAACTGGTTGAGGTTAATTCCAAAGTAAAATACATTGCATGCTTGGTTTGTCAACTTGCTCCATGTCGTTTAAGGGCCAACTTTTAGGAAGTTCTGACAGCCTGATACAAATGGCTTGTTCTTGTCTTGCTGTTTTATGTTTGCTTGATACTGCGATCCAATTCATTACATTGCACGTGCAGTCGGTAGCGAGCCAACTGGATTCTGACACCCCAGCTGTCTTCGAGCCGGTCTCGCGATGATGACCTTTAGGTCTTCCATCTTTTTCAATGCTACTTTTCTTTGTCGATTGCGTCTCGTTGTATCTCGTGTGCGTTTTCGAATCAACTACTTAGAACTCCATACTCTACTTGAACTGTGTGCCGATGCGCGGGAAACTTCTAGTTCTACTTTGTCATGTGATGTGTTGGGGGAAAATGGAATTGCGAGTGGTATTTTTGTGATTTCGTCACCACACAGGCCGTAGACGTGCGTCATCACACAGCTGTCATCACAC
>JAOBRG010006129.1:0-11775 GCA_027574985.1 Umimayanthus nakama | reverse complement strand
TACTAGTGTTGGTATTGGTAGAGATGATAGTGACTATATTTGTTTGTGGCGATGGGGATGGTGGTGGTAGTGGTATTGGAAGTAGTAGCATCAGTGGTGCTGGTTGTACAGTAAGGTTAGCACAACCTTAGTTGCCATGACATAGTAACGCTACAAATTTCCAAAACATTACTCGTGTTAGTAGTGTTAGAGATGGTAGTAACTGTAATTGTGGTGATGGTAGTGGTAGCAGCAACAGTGTTATTGGCTGTACATTAAGGTAACTTAAGGAAAACACAACCTTTACTGGCATGATATAGGAACTTTACATAATTTTCAAAACAGTACTAGTGTTGGTAATAGTAGAGATTGTGGTGACTGTGTTTGTGGTGATCGTAGTGGTAGTAGTAATTGGTTGTATTATAGAAACAGTACTTAGTTTGAACCAATGCCAAAGTTCTATTTGGACTACACGATAATTAAAAATGGATATGTTGTTCATTTTGAAGTTTCGCACTGGAAACCGGTTTGGATGAAAGATGGTTAAAGGTAGGTTTAACTTTCTAAAATCTTCCAATATATTTTACTAGTCTCCCTGCGTCTGAAACCTGATCTTGCAATATGGCAGGTGAATCATTGCTATTGAAATGTGCTACTAAATGTCCACTCACCAAGAACCATTGGAAATGGTTAAAATTTCATATAACCAAAAGTAAAGAAAACTTAAAACGTTCTTAATTCTGTACTGACGTTGTTACGATAAAATGTCCAGCAAAATGAGCACTAAATTTGGGTTTTAGTTAAACCAATGACCTAACGAAGAGTTTTCATGTGCAGTGCATGATGGTTTGTATATAAATGATTGTTGTGACAGTGGCAGTGTTTTTAATGAAAGCCAGCTAGGGCTTTTAATCGTGACTCTGTTCGACTAGCTACTCGTCATACAGATAGTGTGTTGTACGTCTCACTGAGGGTAGTTCAATAGATTGCTGCGAAACAAACATAGCCTAGATCATAGGTTTCGCTGAAACAACTGCGGGTCATGTGCGTTAGGAACAAGTAACAACAATCGCCATGCAAAAAATAAATATGCAAAACATTTTCCTAAAACGATTACTTTTTGTACATTTGGCACGGTTTCTGCAAGTTTGTGAACTTGGGTCGCGCTTTTCGACACTTGGTTCATGTGAAGAAAATAGGATACTTCAAACCTATGTTGTGTTTATGTATTACGATGCCAATACACCTTCTCAGGTATTTCATATGGACAGCGGCAGCCCCCTCTTACCGTGATTCTGAAGACGATATTGGAGCGATATCCAGATGGAGGGCAGATTCTCAAGGTGACGAGCAAAATAGCACGTGCAGAAAGCATTTCACTTTACGAAGGCAAACTATGACCTTATATGATATAGAAACTATTCACGTTTGTTTCAGCCCCAAATTGTCGGGAAATACAGGAATTTTTGTAGTTTGTGTTGAGTTTAAGCAGATTATCAGAATTTGAAGCAACTAACTGGTTGAAGAAAGAAAACCACAATCGCTTGTTGGTTTTGTTTGGAGCTAAAGAGCAAAATTTGAAAATATATCTTTGTTCCTTTACCAAGTATCACTGGATCATTTGGAGCAAAGACAATTTCACATTTTAACTCAAATTCTGTAAACCCTGCATATCCCCACCACTCTCCACTATACTCTAACGAAGGTCTCACGAATATATCGATATTTCTTGTTCAAATCAAAGTTGGTTGACTTGCCGCAAAGACAAAAGTTTTTCTAAAAGTTAGTCTACAAATTAACGCGCATGTATGTAACGTGTGTTAATGTTTAGAACATAGCGGGCAGTTTTTGGCGCTCTTTTTGTATGGCGCGAGCGTGCATCTAAAACTCAATAGACGCACGCCCGTGCGTCTGTCAAATCACGTGATTGTATTCAACCAATCAAAACGCTCAGTCATTTTACGTTTAAAGTGGCAATGTTCTAAAAGAAATAATGCTTGCTTTAGCTGTGCATCTACCGAGTTATGGATGCACTTGGGAAGTTGGGGGAGCACTCTAGAAGCTAGAGAAGCACTCGGCGTCGCCTAATGCCACTCAAACGTTTCTCTCGTGCTCTCCCAACTTCCCGCGTGCATCCATAACTCGATAGACGCACGCCAAGCATGGACCATTTGTTAAGTGTTAATGTGTTTATGTAACCTAATAGCACCATTTGATTGGACCGAGATATTAGTGCACACCCGTATTGCATGTTTGTCGCAATTGGAGCTTTAGCATTTTTCTAAATGACCGTACTTTGTGCAGGAAATTATCCAGAATGCCGATGATGCTGGGGCAACCACAGTCAAGTTTCTTCTGGATTCACGTGCAAATCATTATGGGACAACAACGTTGTACAAACCCGAGCTTGCGAAGTTCCAAGGCCCAGCCCTGTATGCACAGAATGACGCGTTATTCACCGAAGAGGATTGGGAGGGAATTGAAAGCTTGATGCAAAGTAAGAAGAAAGACGATCCTCTTAAAGTTGGCCGATTTGGAATCGGATTTAACTCGGTGTATCACATAACTGGTACGTTGTTTTTTTGGAAATAAACACACGGATTGTGTGATTTTAGTGCACTCGCAGTAAGGAACTTGTTTACGCGAGATTATCGTTTCTTTCGTTAAAGAACACCTGATCCGTTTTATACGAGTAAACTACCTTTTGTCCTCCAAAGCAGACGCCTCATTTCCAAAAAGAAGTCAAGACTTGATGTTTATACAACTGGCAACGTATATCGTTTTCATATATATTACAATTTTTTTTATCTCAAGTATAACTTTATCCTTTTTCTTGGCGTAATGATATAGAAGTGTTCTAATAATCTCTGAAATCGATTTAGAACGTTAAGTTTTCCATTTTTTTTCTTGTTGATTTCGTTTAATTGACTTCCAGATCTGCCAAGCATCGTTAGTGGTGAGCGTTTGGCATTTCTTGACCCCCACGAAGTTTACTTTGGTAGGAACGAAACTGGACAAAGTTTTAACTTAAATGATCCAGATCCAAATGAGAAACCACCACTTGCAGAGTTTTACGACCAGTTTTCTCCGTTTGAGGGGGTTTTGGATTGTAGTATCTCCCAAAGGAAATACAAAGGAACACTGTTTCGATTTCCTCTTCGAAATGAACCATCTGATCTCTCAAAGAAAACCTACAATACAGATAAAGTAAGGTCGCTCTTTACTTCCCTTCAGCAAGAAGCAAGTTTAATTCTGTTGTTTTTGAAGAATGTCGAAAAAATCTGTATTTACGAGACCGATGAACGCACCAGAGAAAGGTTACTTTTCAGCGTCCAAATCAAGGAGAGCGGCAGAGCAGAAGTTAGGAGAAAGAAACAAGAGTTTCTACGAAATGTTCACAAGTGGACTAGTTGTCAAGTGCCAAAAATCGAGTTATCCCTTGAGCTAACCGTTGAGGAGCACAGACAAGGTAGAACCGCAACGGAACACAAGTGGTTGGTGCACCATCGTATCGGAGCAGATAACGCAAAACTGAGGCAACTTGCGACCAGTTTAGCGTTGCTACCATGGATGGGATTCGCAACCCCTTTGACTGTGGCGGATCGCCAAGCAGTGGGAACACATGGAGGCCGCATATTTTGTTTCCTACCTCTCCCGCTTGATTCGGATGCCAAAACAGAGCTTCCTGTCCACGTTCACGGTGCCTTTGGTCTGTCCGACAACAGGCGCGAGCTGAAATGGCGTGGAGGTGAGCGACAAAGTGACGACGCGGCAGAATGGAACCAGCTTCTTCTTGACCTGGTAGGGGCTGATGCGTACGCCAAGACCCTTGCTGATCTGGTCCAAACACAGATGAAGCAGGGTGGAATCCAACAGAGTAATGCTCTTTCAACTTACGAAGCCTGGCCACGAATTGACGGAGTGCAGTTTCACTGGCGTCGGATACTCAAGCCGATGTTCAAGACACTTGTCAATAACAAAATCTTCTGGTGTCAATCTGGTGGAGGAAGATGGGTCGACTTGAGGAATGCCTTGTTGGATCGAATGGCTACCAGGTAGGTCAACCACTACAACTACAGCAGCAGTTTGTTCAGCATTCCATGTAGTATTTTTGGAAGAAAAAAAAAACTCAAGATCTGTAAGATTTGAACAAACATCACTAACGGGCACCAGCCATTTGGAAAAAGCAAAAGTGAATCTGGCTAAATGTCTGGGCAGAGTGTTAAGATATTGAAAATTTTTTAGGTAAAAAGCAGAGTTTCTCGATACATTAAAAAAATTGAAAAGCTCAGAGAAACAAAACGAAACAGCGTTTAAACAAAAAAGAAAAAAACAGACAAAGAAAGGATAAATCGCAATTAAAGTAAAAAATTCTTAATAATTTATTCCACGAAAGCGCGCTGGATATGAGCTCTTGAAATGGTGGACGAGGTGCGAGCACCGAGTCGGCTATCATAATTTCATATCCAACAAGCGTGAGTAGAATAAATGTTTTATTAAATACCAAACACTGGATAATATCTTGAATTTTATTTTCTAACAACTTGAGTTTTTGGCTATTTTGAGGGAACGTTTTCCGTAATTTTCTTGAACTGAATTCGGGATCTTATCCCTAACAAATCAAACATTGAATTTCCTGTAAATTTTCTATCTTTGGCATAGCATTATACAAGCAAGTCTTGTGTTGTACTGATGTACTCGGCTAACAAATACAAAAAAGTATTTCAATTCCGATTGTAGTTTGTCTCAACTATTCTATCTGGTGATTAATCTCAATCACTTAATACATATGTGCTTATCTCTACTGTTATATCTGGTAGTTAGTCTCTACCATTTAATACATCTGAGCTTATCTCTACTGTTACATTTAGTGCTTATCTTTAATATTACACATGGTAATTTATCTTCACGACTTAGTACATCTGTTTAGCTCCACGGTTATATCTGTTCACTTAAGAATGCTGTATATAAATGGTAGACATTCGGTTTTTAGGTATCAATGAAATCGATGGAGGCATGAATATATAATTATAGATTATAGCAAACTTTACTTCCACAGACGACTATTTTGTACGCATGATTGTAGTTCTCTAAATATAAGTATATATCATTGTTGTAATTTTTGTTGTACTAACTATAGGTTCACTTGGGAGCACATTATTTTAATGAATGGTGTTACCTTAATAAATTGTTAGTATTTTATCATTATTATTATTATTTTATAAAACTTTAAATTAGTGTTTATAAAATTGTGAAGATTGATAAACATCAGAGCAAACTGATATAAACAAAATGAAATTCTGACACTAGAAATCAAGCTCTATTAGTCGAGAAAAAAACAAATCTGAAAAAAGATAGATAATTCAAAGTTATTTTTGGTGTTTCTAAAACGAAGACCAACTGTCGCATAGGTATACCGCACACCGTTTTAGCCAAAAGGCATCATTTAAGAAAACATCGACCAGAGGGTCTTCGCTTTTTGGTTTTTGTTTTAGTTACGTGAATCTGCGGACTTTTTTGGGTCTTCCTTTTACAAACACCCGGGTTTTTTCGTTGTCTTAAAGTTTGGATTCTGTTCTCTTCAGTTCTGCAGGAGTGTCACAGGAAGCCAGAGGTGTTGTTCAAAGTGTCCTTATAAAGGCAAATGAGAATTTGGTAACAGTGCCAGGCCACATTTTGCAGGCCATTGACAAGTTCATGAAGCAGCACGTGACAAGTCGTGACGTCACACCAACCTATGTCAGAGATCTTTTGAAAAAAAATCAACACAGCCCATCTGTAGTATCCAACCTTAATCGACAAGAGAAGCTTCTCGCATTGGAATATGTGGTAAGTGATGGCAACATGGGACATTTGCAGGGAGTTCCTCTTCTACCACTTGCTAATGGAACATTTACGGACTTCGCTAGTATTCGCCACATTAACTTGGCTGTGTATGTGGCCTCCGTGGAGATTCCTCGTAGCCTGTTTCCAAACATGGATCAAAAATTCCTTGATGACACGAGGTACTACACTGCACACAAATCCCTTCAGTCCGTTGCTCAAAGCAGCCGTAAGTTCGCCAGTGGTCCAACTCAACTTGTAAAGCTAGGTAAAGAGATGGTGCTTGACCTTCTTACAAGGTTTTCTTTGCCAAGAAATTGGTTTACTGGGGCAAGTGATTACGTAGCTTGGTACCCAGATTTAAACGGCCATCCTCCTGTTTCTTGGATTAGTGCAATTTGGTCTATGTTGAGAAACGAGTTTCCATACGACATCTCAAGATTTGAGAACACTCCGCTGATTGACACTGCTAATAACAACCACCGTGTCCTGATGAAGCTGAGGCGAAACTCCAGAGTTATAAGACAGACTGCTCCAGGAAGTTTCCTACCCGGCCCTGTTGTAGAACTCTTGAGGAAAGCAGGATGTATTGTATTGTCAGAGATTCCGCAATACATGCAACACAACTGTCTCCCGCAGTACGTAGCTGTTCCAACGCCAGAAGGTGTTCTTCAAGTTCTGAACGCAGTTGGATCCAACAATTGCATCCCACTTATAGGCTCTTGTTCTTTGGAGCAGAAGAAAGCCCTGCGTGATTTCCTAGCTGGTGTCAATCACGGCCTGACAGGAGACCAGATTGCCCTTCTACAACAAATACCAGTGTTCGATACCATGGATGGATCATCCACGATCGCAGTTCGTGATCGCCATGTAGCGCCACGCGATCTTCAGTTCCCTCCCGAGATAACTGTGACTAACGCACACCAGATCATCTCCGTCAGCGACAACAACTCACTGCGTTTGCTAGGACTACTGGGACGTACTCCTCTTACGAAGGCCTCGTTCTTGAAGCAGTGTGTACTTCCAAGTGTTGCTATCCGACTGTACAGCCGAGACAAAGTATCCATACTAATGTATTGGGTGCTTGAGAGGCTGCCGATTTTCAGTAGTGAGGACGTTTCTTTTACCACCTACCTTCAAGATCTCCAGTTCGTTCCTGTTGGACAAGATGGTCTCGCTTTTCCAACTGCTGTCTTTGATCCCCTGGACCCCCTTCTTCAGGAGCTTTTCAGTGGTGAAGCCGAGAAATTTCCACACGGAACGTTTGCGGAACCCCAAATCTTAAATCAGCTTCAGCTGGTTGGTCTAAGAAACGTCATGTCTTTGCAGCCCAGTGATGCAGCGTCAATCGCAAGAAAGCTGAGCAACTTCGACATGCCGCAAAAACATCAGAAAGCTCAAGCTTTGCTGAAATTGCTTAACCGTAGGTGCAACCTCTTGAACCAAACCGTTTTCGACTTAGGAAACATGAAGCCGCTGAAGAGTGTTTTAGAGAGTGTCAACTGGGTTCCTGCCCGCCGAACAATCCCGAAGGCATACCCAAGTGGAATGACATGGTACGGTAACTCGGACAAACTTTTCAAACCAAGCGATGTTGCACTTACTGACAGAGCAAATTTAGTAGGTGCAACCATGCCAGTGTTGGAAGACGAGGTGCAAGCTCCACTCAGCTTTGCCTTTGGATGGAGAGAAGAGCCTCCAATGAGAAAGGTAATCCAACAACTGAAGATAGCTGTCACATCAGTTCCAAAACGATTCCTTTTATCCGCCAATTTCCAACTTATGCTGGGGGAGATCTATCAACAACTTTCAAGTTGTGCCGCTGAAAGTGACATCCAAGTTTTAAGAAATCCTCTCTTTCCTGCTTGGGTGTGGCATGGAAATGGATTTGCTGCACCTTCACGAGTTATTGTTTCATCGCAGTGTGACATAAATGCTGAGCCCCATCTCTTCGCGTTGCCCAAAAGCTACAGCACAGAAGTAAATCTGTTCTTTCTGAAATGCGGAGCACGCATCATTGAGCGAGAATCAGATCTTCTTGATGTGTTGACGATGATTAAGGAAAAACATGAAGAAGGAAGCAAGACAGAGGGGGAAGTGCTTCACGATCTGCATCTAACAGTGAACTTGTTAAACTGGATTGTACGCAATGGGGAAGCGTTGCCCGACGTACTTAGAAAGAAAGTGTTTGTGCCAGTAGGAACGTTTGACAAGACTCTCAAGTTGGTTCCTTGCCGTCAAGCGACCTTTGGAGATGCAGCATGGCTACGTAGAGGTGGGTCAGAATCTCGGCACATCGTGTTAAAGTACACTATGATTCACGAGAAGGTATCTCACACTACTGCCAGGCTTCTTGGTGTGCCACCAATCAGTAGCCGTGTGACGGGGGCAAAGCCAATAGGTTTTTTATGCTGCCGGCCCTTATGAATCGATCACTAATCGACTAAACAAAATCCTAAAGGAATACAAAGAAGGCGTCGGAGTGTTTAAAGAGCTTGTGCAGAACGCCGACGACGCAGGCGCAACGGAAGTAAAGTTTCTTATAGATTGGCGCCACCATAAGACAGAAAGCCTGTTTTCGCCAAGCATGACAGCCTGCCAAGGACCAGCTCTAGTGGCCTGGAGTAACTCCCTTTTCACCGACGATGATTTTCAAAACATTCAGAAGCTAGCCGGAGCAACGAAGAAAGATGACCTAAAGAAAATTGGTCGATTTGGATTAGGTTTCAACTCTGTTTATCATTTCACCGATGTCCCCAGCTTTGTTAGCCGAAATTTTGCTGTATTCTTTGACCCATGCACTACACACTTGGGGGCAATGATAGAAGACAAGTCACGACCTGGGATTATGATCGACTTTGAGGAGAATCCAGATAGCGTACATGCCTATCCAGACCAGTTCAAGCCATATCACGGCCTATTTGGATGCGACACCGTTGGGAGAAAACCATCCGCTGCAGATGCAGGCTTTTACTACAACGGCACAATATTCCGCTTTCCGTTTCGTACAACAAAGTCCGAAATCAGCCATGAGATCTACAGCAGAAAAGAGATGGAAGTTGTAATGAAATCCTTTCAAGATGCAGCTTCGAACCTACTTCTTTTTGTACAAAATGTGAAGAAAGTGACGGTGTTAGAACTTTCTGGTGAAAATTTGGATCCAGGTTCACCAAGAGTTCTCTTTGAAGTTGAAAGAAATTCAGTGAAAGAACTTTCCCACAGGAAATTGAGTGTCGGTTCTACGTTTCTGCAAGCTTGTGCTGCCACTGCCGAGACAACAACGTCGTTTCCTCAGCAATCAGAAATTGTGTCAGTTAACTACAAGAGTTTTGATTCCAATGTGGATGAAGAAACTACTTGGCTGTCAAGCTCCTGTCTTGGCGAAGGATCATCAAGAGAAATTGCCAACAGCAAGGAAGGAAGGAGCCAGGGATTGATGGCGTGTGCAGGTGTTGGTGCAAAAATCTCGGTTCAGAAGCAGTCCACGTGCAAAAGAAACTACCAAGGTACCAAGTGCAAAGGCGAAGCATTCTGTTTCTTACCGTTATCTATCCCAACTGGTTTGCCGGTGCACGTTAATGGATACTTTGCAGTAACTTCTAATCGCCGCGGTATCTGGGAGGAAACAACGACAGATCGTGGCAACCTCAGACCAATTGAAGTTCGATGGAACGAAAGTCTTATGGAAGATGCACTTGCAAGAGCATACACTCATCTTCTCGAGGACATGGTTAAGTTACAACAAAGCGGTTCGTTGAGGGACTATGAGTTCTCCCTCTTTTGGCCAAATCCATACAAGTTGGCGTCTAGTTCTTGGAATCCACTAGTGAGAGGTGTATACCAACTCATAGCCTCTTCTCACCTTCCGCTTGTTCAGAGTGGTTCAGAATGGCTGCGCATTGACGAATGTATCTATCCTGACAGCGAATTGCAATCCATCCCACACAGTCTGGAGATTCTACGGCTGTTCGGATACAAAGTTGTTGATCTTCCCACATTTGCACGCCGAGGTTTTGACATTGCTCATCAAGGCAAGGTGATTGAGCAGCGAACAATGACACAAGAGAAGTTCCTTCGAGATGTCTTTTTTCCGCGTATAGACACAATCAGCCCTGAGCTTAGAGATCCTGTGGTGTGTTTTGTACTAGACAAATGCTTGATGAGTGACGGTCTCTACCCTACCACGGGCGTCAGCTCTTGCCTAGAACTGCTGCGTAACACAAGCAATCGTTACATTCCCTGCTCTACTGACCGGATGACGCTGGTACACCCGCAACAGCTCGTCAGTCCCATAGGCGCGTCTGCCAAGCTTTTCAGCAAAAATGACAACCGATTTCCAACTGGAAAATGTTATCGCACTCCCGAGCGGCTTCTTATGTTGAGCAAATTGGGAATGAAGGTTGATGACTTGAACTGGGAAGACCTTCGTGAACGTTGTCAGTCTGTAGTTGCCCTTCAGCAGAACAGCAATCAAGAGGCAGCACGGGAAAGGATAAGAGAGCTGGTGAAATACTTGAGGAAGCAACAAGGAAAGCTTGGAGCCCCGTCAACGAATACCTCGAATGAGTTTAGTAGCCTGAGGATGTTTCCAGTCAAACTTCGACCGCCTGAAGATCATCCCTTACAATGGAAAGGAAGCTTTTTTTATGACACTCCATTTCTGTCAGCAAGTGAGATGTGCGATAGCAAGCATTCCTTACTCATTGGAGCTTTTGCACCGGTTGTTGATGAATCCACAGACACAGGATGTGGCAAGATTGGCGCCGATGTTAGAAAGCTGCTGGGCTTACCATTCAGGCGTCCGTCTCCGGAAGAAGTCACTGCTCAGCTTAAGGAAGCGATAGCTTATCGGAGGTCAAACGCCACAAGTGTAGAGCACATTGTCTTTGCCGTCTATGAGTTTCTTCAAGACAATCTTGATTCTGTTGAAGAACTGATTGAAGACGATCTTTCTGACACATCATGGATTCTGATTGACAACAACTTTGTTAAACCCAGCCAAGTTGCATTCAGGTGGAAAGGGCATGGAGCGCCTTATCTTTACGCTTTACCCGATACTCTGTCTCATTCATACAAAGCACTGTTTGAAGCTGCAGAAGTCAAAGAGAGTTTTACCAAATGTAACTTTATTGAAGCGTTGCACAAATTTAAGGATGATAAAGGCGAAACAGTGCTTACCGATGCAGAGCTCTCCGTGGCTAAGTGCTTCTTGAATGAGCTAACATATACAGATAAAGACACGCTGAACAAAGAAGAAGGTAAAATCCCGCTTCCAGATGAACGAAAGGTTCTTCGACTTGCAAAAACCCTTGCAATTAACGATGTGCCATGGCTTACTAGAATAGATATGAAAACAAAGTTTGTTCATCACGATATTTCGGCCAAGTTGGCGTATGATTTGGGCGCCAAGGACATTAGAACAAAGCAACTTGGCGAGGTATCCCG
Organism: Umimayanthus nakama; assembly: GCA_027574985.1. NCBI lineage: Eukaryota > Metazoa > Cnidaria > Anthozoa > Zoantharia > Parazoanthidae > Umimayanthus > Umimayanthus nakama. The sequence continues at coordinate 528 of JAOBRG010006129.1, read as the reverse complement.
CCCACTTGGAACATCCTTTGGCCAAAAAGAGAACCTTACCGATCGGCTCAGATCCATTCTGAGGGCTTATCCGCGTGATGTTGGCATTCTTAAAGAACTTGTTCAGAACGCCGACGATGCTCGTGCTACAGAGATTCATTTTGTGTACGATCCGCGTCAGCACAAAACGAAGAGAATGCTCAGCAAGACTTGGCACGAATTACAAGGACCTGCTCTGTGTGTTTACAACAACAGGCCTTTCTCCGAAGATGACCTAGAAGGAATCCAGAGGCTTGGTATCGGAAGCAAGGCGGACGATCCCACTAAGACAGGCCAGTATGGCATTGGCTTCAACGCTGTTTATCACGTGACAGATTGCCCTAGTTTTATCTCAAATGGCGATACGCTATGCATTCTTGATCCACAAGTGCGTTACGCACCTAACGCATCGAAAGAAGATCCCGGCCGGCTTATACCTCTAACCAATGATATTCGCACAGATTACTGCGATTCATTTCCTGGTTACCTCGAAGAATTCTTTGATTTGAC
>JAOBRG010006018.1:0-24055 GCA_027574985.1 Umimayanthus nakama | reverse complement strand
TATTATTATTATTATTATTATTATTGAAACACATAAGCCGGTTACTTCTATTAATGTTGATACAGATAAATATTGATTTATATTAGTTCAATACCACTGCAATGTTTCTCGCTGTTCATTAAAATGCGTTTGATAAGTCATGTGTCCTGTTGCTAATAACACATACCAATGATTATTCCAATAGTTATGCTTTATCTCCAGCCTTTAAATGTCTTTTCTTTTCTAATTTAATTTTTCATTCAAGTGTGTATAATTATATATATTGATTTAAAAAAATGTACTACATGAAAAGATCAAAAGACATGTTCAAATCTTGTGATTTCCTACACTCTTTGATCATTGAGGACAAAATCACAGCTTTTGTCTAGTAAATACTTTATAAACAAATTTTCACAACAAATATTATCAATTGCTCCATAAACAGATCACAAGTACTTTGGGTATTGATCTAAATCATTTGCATATCAGTTATCACAATATCTTTCCAATAGGTTAACCTTCTAACAAAAGCTGGAACAGAATAGCCACAAGCAGTCATTGACTGCCTATTTTTAAAATCTGCACTAGCTACATGTAGCACTCTCCTGTTGAGATGGACAACCGATATCGACATAGATTTAAACCTGGTGACTAAGAAGTGTCAGTAAACTCACCGAGCAAACCAAAATACCCCTGTAAACCTTCTGTGGAGTTCTTCTCGATCATACCTGAATGAAAACAGAGCAGTCAGAGAGTCGTCTAAAATGCTTGTATATATCAGTTTTTTCCAAACTCCCAAAGCTCGGTTGTTCAAAAGTGGGTTATGCTAAAATAGGGGGTTAAATTTTTAACTTGCAATTGGTTTTACCTCCTTGAAGAAAACTGGCGTTATATCCTCAAAGACTGATTCAGGCTTTCATTTCAGGTTTACGTAGTTGGGTTTCCTTGGAGTGTACTTCATTAATACTTTAGAAAAACCGGACATGTTTCCAACCTAAAGAACTTATGGTTTAAACGTTCACCTAACCAAGGGCTAAGTTTTACCCACTTTCGAGCAATTGGTCTTAATGTTGAAGAACACAGTCAAAATAATGTTTTTACGAACGCACTGAGTCAGACGAAGAAATTCTATTCTGCGAGTACACCAAAAGACGTATGTCAGTTGTACTCAGCTCTAATTCTAAGCATACTTGTATCTCAATGCAGTTTATCACGTAGTACTCTATATTAGTTTCCGTAGCTGATCGACCCAACTCTATCAGGGTCGATGCTACGTCAGATAAGAAACACTTTGCTGTAAACTCACTTTTAACGAATCCCCAAACGGATTTCTTGTACTGAACTTCACTCGTTATCCTGCAAGACAAAGCCCCATCTGAATCGATATACAAGTTAGACACGACACAGAACAATAGTACTTCTACTGCAAAAGCAACCAAATTCTGTTGTTGTATTAAACTCCGGAGGGTTTTTTGACGGTTAACAAAAGTTGGAAATCCAAGCGTACGTATTCAAGACCAATATCTACTGTGCAAATCAAAATAGTTGAAAACGTGCAACTGTAACAACAGCTACAACAATGTGTCAATATACTTTAAATGGTCAGATTGATTGGCTCGCAGAAAATCGGTTATCAGTAACCTGTAGTTTCAACGAGTTCCAAGTTTACGGAAATGTGCCAGGTCCAAATTATTTGGGAATCACACTCACTAAAATCAAACGTTTCCGTTTTTCATTTTGTTATAATTATTGGTTGTTACGCTTGTTGATTCTCAATAATTGTCTGATGGGATACTACCAAAACAGGCTAAATAGAGGTCGTTATTATCGCTAACACCATCGCCATCGTTACCATTTTACCATTATACAATTACCACGAGCCTTTTTCACTATTACTATTTTCATTACCATTAACGTTACCGTAATCAGTGCATCCTTATGATTGCACTAACTCATACTTATCCTTATCATTATTCATGCGGCGGGACTCCACAGTACGTACCTTAACCTGCTGCTCTTGCTTGTCACACTTGTGATGCAATATTTGTTGAGCACGTTGAACGTATCACCATATGGAATACCCTCATTTGTGACCTGGTCAGGGGAGAAAGATGGGAGAAGTTATTGTCTCCATAGAAAAAACACTAATTTGTGACCTGGACAGAGAAAAACAAAGGAGAAACTAATGCTGTTATAGGAAAAACCTTGACAGGGAAGAACAATGGCGGGAGGACTTCAGAAACAGCATTAACACAAACTGGCTAACAAAATTAACATGTCTAAACTTTTATAAATAAGCACGCTTCCTCCGAGACAAGTGCTACCCTGTTCTGGCCTCATCCCATGTTTAATGAAGGTTTTGTGATCATAGATATGATTGGATCTTGCTGCAACAGTTGAAAAAAAAATTACTCTTTGAACTTTGCAAAACTCTTTTAACTGTTATTCTTTAAACGCATACATGCAAAATGCGTACTCAAGTTAGTACTAATAGTAGTCACAACACAGTAGTTAAAACTGTTTGCAATATTATTATATAATTTTTTCATGATTAATACATGATCATCACTACTACGCTCATCATTACCAACACCATCTTCATCATCATTAGCAGCAGCAGCAGCAGCATCATCGTTATTATTACTACTATAATCCTTATCATCATCATTTTCATCATAACTATCACCACCACCATCATCATCATCACAATCATCATCACCATCAACATTACCACCACCAATACTATCGCCATCACCATCACAACTACTATTATCATCATCATCGTTACATCTGTAATATAAACACTGAAAACCAAACAAGTTTACCGTTTGTAAAAAGACCGTTGCACATGTAACCCCAATTTTAGTTCAACAGTGCCCGGTTGTTCAAAGCCCGATTATAGTACTAATCCTGGACTAACTCTTAACAAAATATATAGAGTTAACCCAGGTTTAGTACTAATCGGGCTTTGAACAACCGGGCCCAGGACAGCACAAGATTCACTTCAATACGTACCTCCGCCTCTATCACGTACACGCGGCCGGGAATACTTCCCTTTAGGCAGTACTAGTGGAAAGACAAGAAGCGATAGTAAGAGTTGTTCATAAAAATAGGAAGATACTTGAAATGAAATCAAGTATTTTCTGAAACTATCCTACTAAACTTCGGGATCAGGTCTCCTGCATCCTTTAAGTGCATTTGGACAGTTAAAAGCTTTCCAGTAGGTCGGGATCAGGTCGCCTGCATCCTCTAAGTGCATTTGGACAGTTGAAAGCTTTCCAGTAGGCAGAGATATTCTCATAACCAGCGCCAGCTTGCGAGACTACATGTACTTTGTGTAGCAAATTCTATTTTTAATGTTGGACTACTTGTTGTTCTCGCCTGACGTGAAAAAAAAGCAGAAAAAAAGCCGAACACCCTATCTAGGCCTTTGATAAGACATTCTGAAACACACCAACATACAACGTAGTTATTTGCTGGGTTAGGCTAGCAACCGGGAAAACAATTTGTTCAACTAGCCAGTAAAAAAAAGCAAGCACTATCCTGCTCAAAAACTACTAGTTTCGATAACTTGTTCGCCGAATTCTACAACGAAGTGTCTTTTGTGACCCATACGATAGTCGGGGTAGTATGTATGTTTGTGTTCTGCCTAGAGGCAGGTCCATCACTACAGTTCCCTCTCTAAAGGTAGTAACATACCTGAATTTCAGATGTGGGTGAGGTCTTGGGTCCTATAGAATAGTTCAGAGCTATTGTATAGCGAACAACTCTCTTCTGACCCTTTTCTGTCTTCTCCCACGGCTCAAATACGAGATCTAATAAAAATGTTGGACAGGCAGCTCAGTAACCAACATTTTAGTAGTGAAATAAAGTGTAACTTCTGACTATCAACTCATCCCCAACTGTTTGCTTCTCTCCACCCCCCCCCCCCCCTTCCCAATCCGAAAAAGGAAAGCCACAGAAAAACAAAAACAAAACAAATATGAAACAAAAGAAAAGAGACAATGGCAAGCTCGTCCAAAACGTTCAGGAATATTGTCCATGATTTACATGTACCCTTGCTTGAACGACTCGTTCTGATTGCAGAACACAAACATTCGTTTTGAGTTTCAAAAACGCCAATTTAGAAGAGGTAAGCATTTTCAAGAACGTAAGACACAATTGTTGGGTAAACAGAATTATGTGGTTTTAATTTCTTAACACTTTTGGTTTAAACTGACCATGAACAGGGAAATCCTACTACACAGTATGTTAGCGATCCTAGAGTTTCTGCAATATTGCTTTAAGGCCACTTCAAAAAGCATCCCAGTTTAGCATTAAAATCCTTCCTAAATTCATTGAGGGAGGGAACTTTTTTTCGAAGTCTGATAGACAACAGAAATATATTGTACCCAATATTTTACATTCTACAATGATACTTGTTTGTTAATTAGCAGGTAGGTGCTGGTTGCCTGGAATAACCATATACGGACTATACGAGCCAGGCAACGAGAGCTCTAAATTGATTCGATATGTTATGATCCGCATATGGGGAGAAAATTGAACAGAAAAAGGATGAATAGTAAATAAATTAATAACTTACAAACAGTAATTACAACATACAAGAGATAAGAGATCATATTTAGTGAAAAGGGGTTTGCAACTGATCTAAAATTTTAAAAGATTAAATAGGTATATATACAATTAAAAATGTGGTATATAGTCTAAAAAATCTTTCACTGAATTTTCGACCGCTCCTGCGGCCTTCATCAGAGTTTTGAAAACGCAAGGTCAAACGCACAAAATTTTGAAATTAAGTGAAAGATTTTTTAAACTTTATATCATTTTTTTTTTGTATATATACCTATTTAATCTTTTAAAATTTTAGATCAGTTGCAAACCCCCGTTTATCTAAATACGATACCCTCTGATCGCCAGTCAGGGATAAGAGATTATATTGCAACATTATAACGACAACATAAATTTTCTAGTCTTTCTATATATATATTTTTATAACCTTTCCGCTTTTTACTAAGTCATTAATTTGAGACAAACTTTTCCTTCAGTCTGGCTTTGAAAGTCTTAATGGATAGAGTTTTTAATTCTGCATCTAGTGAAATCAAAACTTTAGCTTAGGCAAATTTCATGTTGAAGATGCCATAGTTAGTTTTTACATTTGGAATCGCATATGCGTGCCTAAAAGAGAGCCTTGCATTGTAGTGGTGCACTTTTTTGTTTGAAAGAAAATAGCTATCAAACACTCAAGGTAACTGATTATTATGGAATTTGTACATAAATACACTTATTAACTTAAGTTTATTTGTCTGTTTAAACGGTGGACTAGACTTTCATCGTTTTTGGCTACCCCATACCACAAGACCATAAACTTGAAAAGGGTAAATAAGTGAATAGCAAAGATTAAAGAGAATGTCTAAAGTTACATATTAACGGAGTTTTGATAGGATACCAACGTTTCTTTTAATTTTTTTTTTGAAACTGACTGTACTTGTTTTTTTCCAGTTGAGGTTAGAACCAAGCATGATACCAAGATATTTGATACTACTCTTTTCTTCCAAGAACGTTTGATCAATATACAGGTTAATTGAAGGTTCAACTATTTTTTATGAAGGGTGAAATAGAATAAAGTTAGATTTGTCGATACTGGACGAAGAAATATATCATGATTGACAGTGTCAAAAGCTTAAGCGAGAAAATTCTCCCTTTTCATTTGCTTTCTGGATTTTGTCAACAATACTCAGAACTGCGTGTTCTGTAGTGATGCGAACGAAATCCAAATTGTTTATCGCAAACAAGGTTGCGTTTTTCAATAACTCAACTAATCTTTTGTACATGAGTTTCTCTAAAACTATGTTAAAAACTGGTAGCAGCGAGCTTGGACGATAATTACTTACATTTGATTCTAAACCATTTTTGAAAATAGTGAAAACTTTGACTACTTTGAACTTGTCAGGAACAATTCCTGAAGTAAATGAATTGTAAAAGACAATTTCTAACGGTTTTGAACCCACAGTTTTTATAAGTTATAGCTTTATTCATACTCTTCTTACGAGTTGGTCGTATCACAATTGTTTCAAAAATGATCCAGTTAGCTCGCACGCATCATGTCTTAATATTAACAAGCAAACATGCAAGTATAAAATGCCAAAATGTAAAGGCAAAAAAATATCAGAAAAGTTGTTCTTTGTTTCTTGTGTTACTTTATTCAAAAAATTTAAAAAAAGTCAATGCGCTGGGAAAAAAAACAGTGCGTGCCATGATGATAAACGGAAATATATTTTAAGTGGCCTAAGCAGCAGTAACCTCTTGTTGTAATACTTCCAAAAAAGCAAAGTAAAATCGGGCCTAGTCTATTTGTTTTGTACTTACCTTGTGTTTTTCGGGTTTTCTGTAGTTTCCTGTAAAACTCGTGCTCTGTAAAAAGGTAGTCGTACAAAGTGTCCACTCCTACAGGGTATTCCTACCAAAAGTACAACAAACTGGTAAATAAAGCTCTTAAATAAACGAACCAACCCGGCTCCACAGTTTACACCATGCTCAAGACGTCTCAACATTAAGGTCATTCCCCCCTTTTGCAGTGCGCAGCTCTTCTGCGCATGAGGTTAAAATTGTGATTTTTGAGAGATTTTAATGTTCCATGACAAATATTATACAGTTTAACTAACGCTTGGTAAAAATAATCGGAAAAATTGAAATTTGTTCGATTTAAGCCAACTTTTGTAAAACTCGCCCCAGGTTCCCCCTTGGAAAATGAGCGAAAAACGTCCATTTTTGCGATACTTTTCACAATATCTCCTAAACAAGCGCGGTGACCCATTAGTTTTATTGTACCAATTTGAGTTATGACCATACAACTCCATGTTTAGAAAAAAGTAGAAAATTCTGAGTGTTGGAAAATACGATAAAATTGAAAAGTGTTGGCATGAACTGATTGCCATAAATACGTTTTTGCTTAAACACCCAAAGCAAGTGTTCTCAATATCCATGATTGTTTATTACTTCACTTTTCTTATGTTTCCGATTTCGGAACATTTGATTTGACACTCCGAAGGATGGTAGTACAGTTATGTCGAACTGCTTTCATTATTAACAAAAATATAGCCCCAGAGGGGTTGACTTCTGCCCCAGTTATCTCTAAAAGTAGTGTGTGGAGCCCCCATTTTTATCTCTTTTCTGGGGTTTACATATATCAAATTATTCATGGACAAAGTTTTACCAAAATCTGAGTGCGGATTCGATTTGGGTGGAATGACCTTAACTATTCAGAAGTACTACCACAAGGTACGCAAAAATAGTCTATAATTCTACCCTTATCTGATCACAGCTTGACCTGAACGCAGAAAGGAACACTGTCAGTGGTAAAACTGTTGCGCAATAGAGTAAGAATACCTTAACATCATCTGACATAGACGAGCATGGTTTGCTTAATGAATGTTTAAAAGTTTCGCACCAAAACTGTACACATAACGCCAATTTTTATATAAAAAAGGTGGAATTTTCTCAAAATTGTAATTTTTTTCCCAACAGTTGGACAACAAGAAAAACGCCGTAAAGATGGAAAGTAAACAGATGACCAATTATCAATACCGCACCAGAGCTCTCCACTTCGATTCATTATCCTAAAAAATGAAATAAGTTTCTTTATGGTTTCCAACTTTATCTGTGCGAAGTTAAAACCAAAGGTATGGTAAAATGTCGCACTCTTACCTCGTTCAACATCTCTTTACAGAAGTGCTGTTCGCAAAAACAAGGAAAAGGGCCTGCAATTGAAAAGTAATAAACCAAATATTAGACTGATCTGCAACAGTTATCCTAGAATTGACTTGCACAAACCTTAGGTGGTTTGGTACGATGGGGGAAGTAGAGAAACTTCAAACAACAACCATTTTTAGTTGCAGCCTAACTTGACAAGATCTTTTATATTTGGAACATAAATTACATGTATCATCTGCAACTGACGGTTGTTGTTTTATTAGTTCTTACATACACAGGTTGTAACATAGTCATAATTAGACCATCACATTCAAGCATAGCAACAGCTTGAACAAGCTAACAATGAAAGCTTGCCTTCAGTATTCTCCTCTCCATGACTATCCGAATCCATTCCCTCTTCAACAAGATCGTCACTGCTCTCTTTTGACTTCTTCCGTTGCGTTGGAGAGCCATTGCCCTTCCCTGCTTTTTTGGTTCTCCTAGCTGTTTTGGGCGAAACGCGCGGGCTGGAGCGCTCCATTTTCTCATTGCTTCCAGATAATTTAGCAGCTAGCGAGGACTCGGCATCCTTCAACGGATCTTCTGTCACTAACTTCGTAGGGGTAGGTGGGGTAACTGAAACCTTTGGAGCTGTAATAGTGTTTTCTTGATCCCTCTGGAAAGAGCAAAAGCAAAACGACCATGATCTAGGAAAGGCGAACAGGAAAGTGGGACATGTAACTGAAAGTTCTAGAGTAGCCACAACGTTTTCTTAGTCCCTTTAGAAATGCTGGCAAAAAAAAGAAACATAACTTGGGGAGGGATGGGCGAGGTAGCTGAAACATCCGGAGCTGTGTTAACATTTAGAAACTGATGTGGCAGAACGAGAATATTTAGGGTTTCTTACACGAATCTTGGTGGAGAGGAAAAGGAAGCGATTGTACTTTTAAACTATGTACATATTTATGTTCGTATACATGTATACTGTGTCTCTACTAGAACTGTGTACACTTATGAAGACATACCAGTGTAAAGGTGTACTACAAGAATTTGTGTGTGTACAAATATAAGTGTAAATAAATTTATAAAACTTTTAAAATTTAAAATGGGTTGAGATAGAAAAACCTTTAAATACTTTAAAACATAAAATATCAGTTAAAACCTAACTAAAACTTCGTAACTGCAGTTTCAAGCTTGACGCGATCATTAGACATTTTATCAAGTTCTGCATCTGCGTGCATCGAGCATCTATTCAGAACTAGTGAAACCAACGTTTTTACAATAAATACATTAACATATATCCATAAAATCTTTTTTGGAAAAAGTGTAGATGTCTCGAGCGAGAAGCGAACTAATCACTGGCCATGGCTGTAAACACTGCAGAAAGAAAGCCTGCCCGCTGGCCGATTAATTCCTAATACCATACATTGTCTACAAAGCTACTGTCCCAACAAGCCAAAGTGAAGATCCCAAAAGAGACATGGGCTTGACTGAGGCTTCACTCAAAACGAGATTCGGCAGCCATGAGCTTTCGCGAAACAACAAAATTTACTCATCCAGCACGGCACTCTCCAAAGGCGAACAATTGAATGGAACGTACAGTACTTAGGACAGCGAAAGCCTACAAAAGTAGTTATAAATTCAGTCCATTACGCTGAGCCAAAAATATGGAAACCCTGACGCCCCTAAGGACACTCTCTTGAAAAAAAGATCTAAGTTTTTGGATAAACGCGCCATGACAGAAACTTAATGCTTGCAACTTCAAATGCCCTTAAAAGAACGCCCTTAGTTTAATTTATTCAGTCTGAAAATCACCACAATTTTAGAGTTTTAAACATGATATTCAATTTATCCGTATTAAATACTTTTACCACCGTGTTTTAACCTTTTATCGTACATAAGTAAATACATACATAAGTTAAATGTCAATCGAGTATCACTCGCGAATCTCCTGCAAATTCCCAAGGTGCCAAGTTTGAATCGACCATTGTTTCAGCTTTTGCCAACCAAACAATAAGGCAAAGTTTAAAATGATAGTTTTGAATGTGAGTATAACTTTAACTTACTTCATATACATAAACTTCGTCCTTGGGATCACAAAGCAAGGTTGGCGACATTGCCTTGGCAGAATCACTGTCTGAACACGAAATCGTGTCATCTAGACGGCCAGAAAACAAATCGCTGTCTGATTCATTGGTAAATCTCTCACTGTTATCTTTCTCATCATCAGAATAATTGTCCGAACTGAGGTCTGTTTTGCTGTCCGCATATTTTCCAACCATCTGGATTAGTTGCATTGGACTGAGTGGCTGCAAAACAACAAGAAACAGAGCGGCGTAAGAGGCAGTGCACAGAAGAAAGTTCAGTTGTGGGAAAAATAGGTGCCGCTAAATCCGAAATTAAAGGTCCCCAGATATAACCCCCTTCCCCTCAGACCTGGCAATCGTTTTACTTTCACAGTGCTATAGATAGTTCACATTTAATGGTGGAGGCTTAATATATCAATTTTTATGGAAGTTTCTAAATGAGCAGTTTTATCATAAATTGTTATTTTTAAAACTCCATCTGAACGCCACAAGATAATTTGGAAAAAGCCTGCTTTTATTGTTTCGTTAGGACTCACACGGTGCTTTGTTTACACGATAGACAGTGTTGAATTACTTAGGTTATTGTTTTAAAAACCACTGTCATTCTGCATCAAAACTCAAAAAGCAAACAGTTGATTTGAAATCGACTGGTATGATCATTCTTGATATTACTTCCGCAGCAACAAAGTCAGACTTTTTGCAACATTTCTCGTTTTATCTTCAGACTAGAAAAATCAATTCGCTCTAAACAAGGACAATGCAAGGAAAAGCTGTTAAGCATATACGAGGGAATGAACATATAAAGTGTAAGCAGCATCTATCTGACAAACAGTTGTATTTGACAAAGTCCACCACAATAAAGCGTTTTGTTTCAGTTCTGAAAAAGTTGGATCGGTCAATTGGAGTAAGTGAAAAATTGAGAAACATTACTAACAATGGACAAGTAAAAGATATCTATTCAGGCCAGTGATGGGGAGCGAACACTTCACTCCCCCAACACACACCTACACACACCACACTCAGACACACACACATTTGCTTTTCCTTTGATTTCTCCCAGGTGAACAACGTTAATGACACCAAAACGAATGACGTCTTTGTCAAATTATGAAGTGAAGATGCTCGAATACATTGAAAGGTACATGCATTTGAGTTGTTACCACGGTAACCAAAAATTAACACTTAACCTTTCTATTTTTTACGTTTAGACCATTGTTTGAAATGTTGACATTCATATACTAAAAAATAAGTTTTATTTGCCTTATTATTACTGGCTTCCTTATTTTCAGCTTATGGTCAATTACGTTAATTTGAGTTTTACAAAATGTAGTGACTGCAATGTATTTTGGGAGTTTTTATACATTCTAGGAATTTTGTTAGTCTTGGAATATTTGTGGAAGTACAAGTACATCTGATTTTGGCCACTAGTCACATTCAGTAGTACCACGTACATGTAAGTTAATTTCTGCAAACTTTTGGCGGTAACACAGTAAACAATAACATTATTAGACTTTTATTTCATTGTCACTGTCAATGATTTTGAGTTTCAGAAGTTTAACCACGTTTATGAGGTCAACATGAAGGTATTTCTTTTCACAACACACAAATAATTGGTTGAATAAACTCAATGTCTGTCTGTTTAGAAAAAAAAATAAACTAACTTACTGTTAGGAAAATTTATCTAGGGAACTCAAAACAATGACGTCTAGAAATAAATATTTGTTGGTCGTCTTTCCGCAAAACCCGGATTTGCAATATAAGCCTCCCCCCCCCCCCTCCTCTCAACAAAATAACATATCTACATGTTTGTACAGTAAGCTCAATCAAAACCCTTTACAAATTAATGCTTAATATTATAAGTCCAGGGCTTCGATGTGGGGTTTTACGGTATATTAGCACTTTCTTCTTACTACACAAAAAATTGGCAAACAACAGAAAAATGCTCTTGTACCCAGTGCGAACGTTTTGTTTCTTGAAAAATTAACCACAAACAAACAAATAAGCATAAAAAATTTAATAACATATAACATGTATACAGTAGTTCTGCGGCTGCCATAGGTACCAACTGACCTGATCGAGGAGGGCATTCTGCCACACCCTAAACAAAAGGGTGTAGGCTGTGTCTCTCGAGATGAATGATGCAAAGAAATACTGCAAAGGCACAATACAAGCAGTTTACCAAATGGACAATCATACAACACAATACAATACAATACAATGTACAATATAATGCAAAGCAATACATTACAAGCCAACACAACATTTTTTTTAGTTCTTCCAAATGGAGTTTTCGAAACTAAATGTAATTTACATGTACAATAAAAGTAAAATGTCTGTACAGTAAAATAATGCCTGATTTACCTCTTCTATCTAACCAATCTAAATTACAACAGACTGTGATACTGTGATTGCTACTAGAAATAAAAGACGTGCTCTATGTGTTCGGCCCTCTTTAACAACTCTCTTGAACTTTCGGATATTTATAAAACTCTTTAGTTTCTGTGTATTGTAGTTCTTTATTGTATGGTAGAAAAAAAGAGCGATGTGCAAATGGAGGCAGCAGAAGTTAACATGAAAGGTGAAGGTGGTTGTCGCTTCTTGTCCCACATGTACATCTCTGTACGTCACAGAGCAAGTAGACACTGTACTGCTCAAGTAGGCAGGCACTTGCACATCAAGACAGCATGGAAAATTTGTCTGTGTGATACGAGCAGTAAAGTTCTGCAATAGCTGAAGTTTATTGATATTTTTCTTGGTGGTTCCAGACGAAACAATAGAACAGTTTACATGTACTTAAGATAAAAGATTTTAAAATATTAAAACGTGTTTCTCCTGTAGCTGACAATGAATAAATGAATTGTGAGTCTAAGAGAAACGATCTCCCTGTTTGGACGAGACCTTGTTATATGCTAACGAAGCTACACTGTCATGGGTTTGGGTTGTTCATTGTCCTTCTGGCTTGCAAACTGTTTAAATACTAGAACTCCACAGTTATTTTGAACGAGATTTACGTACATTCTAGTTGTGCAATACTTGAAGCGCTGAGTTTTTCAACAAGATCTATTATGCCTCGAGCTCCTACATCCATAGTCGTGTTCACACAAGATCAGAGAATTGAGGCAGAACTCGATTGGTTTTTTTTCCTTTGTCATTATCTTCTTTCTTTTCTTTTGATTTCCTTTGTCATTTTCTTCTTTCTTTTCATTTAGTTATCTTTCGTGTCACTGATTATACCTTACTTATTTCTCATAAACTAAATTGCCATTGATTAGTTTAAACTATGAGCGGACCACTGCAGTTGTAATGAATGTAAGTCTTCATTTTATCAATAAACCTGAACCTGATTCTCAGCTCGGCGACCTAGAGCTTCAGGTGTTTAAACTGTTAACGTTCGCGAAGTATTCGATGAACTGAGGCAAGTATTTGATCATGATCTTGACGAGACAGCATTATGGGAATGAACCAAGAGAGACTTGGTCAATGGCTTAACAACGCCGTCCATGGTCGGTATGGCAAAAGAAGGTCGCATAAAGTTCAACCCTCGTCCAGGCCGGGGATTGAACTCGGGACCTCCTGGGCCTGGTTGTTCAAAGCCCGATTAGTGCTAATCCTGGGTTAACTCTTAACAAAACCTACGGTGTTAACCCGGGATTAGCACTAGTCGGGCTTTGAACAACTGGGCCCTAGTTGGCAGTCAGAGTTCTAAGCAGCTGCACTAACCTTTGTTTTGCAACATTTAATGAAATACGCAAGCTCAGAACCAGAAATGCGAAGTAAGAAAGGAACTTCCACCTGCACTAATTTGTCTTTTTTGAAAAACATGCCTTACCGGTATCAGTTTTCATGCGGTTTAAAATACACGTGGTTACTATTAAATGTAATTGTGTTTGCAAGATTTGTATCAGATAGTAATTCCTCTAGAGTATCCTATCTGCTCATCACACTAGTGAACGGGAACCCCCGGTGAATCACCCAGCTGATGTCAAGGCATACTACTAAAACTTTACAACACTGTTTTGCAACATTTAACAGTACCTTCTCCGACTGAGTGCTGATCTGAATAGCATTTGGAATAACCAGGGCTGTCTTTTCCTTTGTTATATTTGTGATGTCATTAAATCTTACTGTCACCTAAAAGAACAATCCACAATGACTACATGCACATGAATATACATGTGAAACAATTCTAAATGTAAAAGATAAATATTGAAAGAATGAAACAGGAATTTCGGGATTAATTAGAAGCGCCTCTGATTTGCTCATCAAACAATACACAACCAAATAAATACAATGACAGGGACAATAGCGTTATGTCCTTTCTGAATTTTCAGACAGCACTTCAATAAAAGTGAACTTGAGATTTCACATGTATACAGAAAGATTCAAATGTTGCAGCAGATTTTCTGTAAAAAATGAGAGAGAGAGAGAGAGAGAGAGAGAGAGAGAGACTTGTTTTGCCAAAATCCGCAGCCAAAAATAGAAATTCTATAGAAAAAAACAGTTCCATCAGCAAAAATAACTAAATAATCATGTACATCAGTAACGGAAGGTCTGCTGCAAAAAACTCATAAGAAATATTAGTGACAAGCAGACTTCATTTTAACAGACTATTTTTCTTAGTATTACTTAACATATAAAAGCAAACACAACAAAATTTGGAATATCAAAACATCAGCTAGCCATTTGTCAAAATTTTGTGGGCTTGCGATGGGACTTAAGACGTTTTAAGTTTTTCCTGCTTTTATCACTGTTTTAACAACGAATTGGTACAGTTAGCACTAAGAATTGAGTCCAACTTAAAATTATTATAGATAAAACCACAGAGAGTTGTCTTAGTGACATTTCAATCATGCTCATGACAGCAACACAAGCAAATCGCTATTAACACTGATTTCATACGTTATGAAATACACTTGTTTGGTAATCAGTGTCATTCAATCAGCAATCACTACTGATTTGGTAACACAGTGCAAGTTACAACAAGAATGCTTGTAAAAGGAGTGCAAGGGTGAAGTTCTTGCCATTTACATGTATAAGGTACAACTTACAAAAGTTTCCCATCCAAAAATGTTTGCATAAAAGCAGAGCCAGCTATGCGACAAATACAACCGGCCATGGACAAGGATATCCCTCTGGAGCGCACAAGAGTAATCTGAAATAAGACAGCACATTAGAACTACAAAAAGATTAATATGCACAATTTAGAAACCTATCAGCAAGCAGATGGCTGTACACAGTGTGTATTTTATTTTAACCTTACAGTATTTTACATGGGATTTTTCAGAGTTCTATAGTCACAAAAGGCAAAAAGCATCCTCCATCTAAAGGTCAGAAGCTACAGGAGGGAGCACCAGAGGAAGGTGATTACCACTCAGTGCAAAGCACCTTGGGTAAAATACAATTTCGGTTTCAATTGTTTCCAATCTTCATTGGGTGAACATCTCCTGGCAAAGTTAAAAGAAAGTGATTTTTGCCTAAATTCGGTTTTTGGGACCTTAAAGGAAATCAGATGAGGCAACTTCTAACAGGTCAAGTTGTTGTAAACTTTGATAGTTAGTTAACTGAAGATGCCAAACTTGACTCCACAAGCCTGTCTGTGGCAGATGCCAACACGGCAACAGATGTTTGTTACTTGAACAGCAAAACCTTCAGGTGAAGCATTCTGGCTACATTTTACAGCTAGTATGAATGACTTGTGTGATTTTGAGCTTGACTACAACTAATAAGGCATACTCCCACTTTTTGGCAGAGTCATTGCATATCCAGGGGTCATCACCTCTCCAAAAGAAAAGATCTTGAGAAGCTTACACTGTTGTGGCATTTAACATCACTCCCTACACAATTCTGCCCACTGAGTATTCATGACTGAGTATGAAGCCAATCAGCTGACCAACCATTTCCAGGTTCTGCACAGGTTTCTCAGGCAAAGCCTCTTAATACCAAACTATTTTTGTTGCCTTTTAGTGCGAGTCCAAAAAAATGCCAAGAAATCAAATCACAATCATGCAATGTTCATTAATATACACACTGTCAGAATACAAATATACGCACTCATGTAAAGTCAAAAAGGGCCTTGCAACCAAGACGTAAACACCGAGACCTGTATTCTCTTTTGTACAGAGACTCTACACACACATACGGTAATATGGCACTGTACACTATAATTGAAACAGTTTTTTTAAAATAAATCAACTATGTTAACTCAATATGTGTACTGTACATGTAAGCCATTGACAAAATCTAATATTATTTAAGCATTCAATTTAAAATTATTATACAAAACTGTTTCAAAATACAACCAATGACTGACATTCTTCGATCATACAATACAGTAACTGGCTAAGAAACTCACCAACTATAAGCTGCTCACTGTCAGGTAGATCTTTGAACAATCTCTTGAAATCCCCATTTTTGTTCTTATTTGAAAACATCTATGATTCAAAGATA
Organism: Umimayanthus nakama; assembly: GCA_027574985.1. Classification (NCBI taxonomy): domain Eukaryota; kingdom Metazoa; phylum Cnidaria; class Anthozoa; order Zoantharia; family Parazoanthidae; genus Umimayanthus; species Umimayanthus nakama. Next base: position 7,853 of record JAOBRG010006018.1, on the reverse strand, counting down.
TGACACAGGTTTTCATTGAGTAAACCAAGCCAAACACATGTAAATACAAGTATGTGAATATATTAAACTGCACATGTACATGTACAGTAAACAAGGCAGCAGTTTAAGCCTCAAAATATGAACTTTTGAACAGGTATTGGATTTACAAAGCAATCATACTGTACATTACTTTAACATCTTCAGAATATAACAACAGGAAATCCTGTCTAGAACACTGACTGATCTTTGGGGTCTACAAAGAGAAGCTCATGCTTAAATGTAATATGCAAATTTCTTCTTTTAAAAGAAATGATTTGAAATCACCTGTTCTTACCTGATTGAATGATGCAGGGAGCCAGGCAGATGGAGATTTCTGTTTGAATTAAAAGAAAAGTCAATTTACTCCCACTAAAATTGATATGAACACAGAAAACAGTGACTAATTAAAATTTGGTTATAAAGTGATGTACCATAATTATACAAATTTAAGGCAGCGATGCTTTAGAATGTTGTGAGTTTTTTTCTAAAATACAGATTTTTTTATGTTTTTTCAACAAAAATCCAAAATGCCAGATCCTTCAAAGAACAATCATGTAATTTAATTGTTCTTCATGTAACTGCTGCATTACAACCAAATTAAATGTCAAAGAAAATAAAAAATAAATGGAACCTTTATTTGGATACTAATCAATAAAAGTTTACAGCCTCTATAAAAACTAAACATATAATTCAGCAGACTTTTATAAAAATAATTATAGTTTTTTCAAAATGATTAAGTCACTGGACTTGGGTTAGACTTTCCACAAGTACATCAGCATAATTTTTTTCTGGATGTTTTCAAAATAACGAGCACCCTTCCTTCACACGAGAAATAAAAATAAACCAAGCACTGAAGGCGAATCTAAGTGCCAGTGAGGTACATGTAGGGAAAGGTGAGTCGACTATAAAAAGGCAGGAATTGCTGTTTTAAGGAGTCTCTGGACCAAGACAGGGGGGGGGGTCTGGGGGGTCTTTGGATGTGAAAGACTGCACTTTCCATGTACCTTATATTAGCCACTTTTGTGTCTTTCACTAAACACAAAAGTTCTTTTATATACTGTAATTAGTAAGCAGTTTCAAATCATAGCATGTATCTAAAAAACATAAAATTCTTGACAAGGTAAAACTCATTTGATCCATACACCAGTCATGTATAAAATCACATATTAAGCAAAGTTCTACTGGTAGTACTTCCGTCTATTTTCTCGTACTTATAATTCACCCTTGTTAGAAATAACCATAATTACATGTACAGTGTATAATATCAGATTGGTTTCCAAATCTTAGTTTGCACTGTCAACTCCTCACACAAACTAATGAACATTTAGTCAAAAATTCACTAAATACTTGGAATTTTGCTGGATCACAATTTTCAAAAAAGAATCAAGGATGTCCTTATCAGTCAAAATTGAACAACATAACATTCCTCTTCCTAATTTTCAAAAAGTTAATAAAATACTTTCATTTACCCTGTGTGTGTACTTGCCTTGGCACAACAACAACAACAACATTTATTTGACCCAATAGAATTTTACAACAAGTTTTTACAAAGTATTTACAAATTATTTACATTAGTGAAGAAATTCAATAATTTTTAGACAATAGACAAAAAAAATGTAAAAAATAAGAAAACAAAGATTTTTTAGGTCAGGTTGAGCCTAGAGAAACCATACCTAAACTAGTTAAAAGATGAACTGAAAATGAATGAAGTTGGGTTGCATTGGAACATGTATACCACTCAGGACACACACATAAACACACACACACATAGAAGTATTTACTCAATCAAAATATACAGACAGCAAAAAGAAAAAAGAAAAAAAGTTACTGACCCTGTTATCACACTTACTAACAACATAACTCTGATCTATAAAGGTCCATTGACTCAGGCAAGCCCTAGATATGTTTATTCCGGATGCCCTGCATCCTTATTTATGAACTGTAGTTTTGTACTATTATTTTAATTGTAATTTCATTTACAAAGACAGAATTACTGTTGTTGTTCAGAACAGACCTGTGCATTACTAATTTTATAGAAGACTTACTGGTGACCTTGACATGTCCTTTGGAGATTTCTTGCCATGCTTTTGCCTGACCTTGGGACTACTGCCAGGGGAATTAGGCCTGGACGGGCTTAAATCTCGAAACCTGGATTTTAAGCTTTCTGCAATTCTCCGACTGGAAAAGGTGAAAAATGCAATAATCAGCACAACTTAGAAATTAGAGGAAATGCATGTCGAGTACAATTTGTTGATAAATTGGTGAGCCAAATAATTCTCATTTACATGATAACTTCATCCTGCAGTTAAGAAATAAATACAGTGTACTAGCTGTACCTAAAGTATACACTTTACTATAAAAAAAAGTTGGAGCAGAACTACATTGAGCTGTTTTATAAAATACAACCTTTAGTTAGCTGTACAAATCTGTGAGTTTTCTCTTTGGACCAATTACAGTATATAACATAAAAGGGGAAATTGTAGTTACATGTACTTCCTTAAGAACTAGCCTGTTTCCATGTATGTAAGCTGGAATGTTTCTGGGATAAAACCTTATTAATTAAATGTTAGTTACAATGGAACCAACCTCTCTAAAATTGACACCTTGGGGACCGGACTCAACTGTCCATCTTATACATACAGAAGAGGTGTCTATCTTATTGAGACCCAAGCTGATTCGACACCATTCCCTGTCCACTATATACATGTACAGCCAAGAAATACTTGTTTGTTATAGACATTTTACCAAAACAAGAGAATATAAAGTTTTATACTAAGAAAAAATAACCTGCACATGCATGGCTGGTTTTGGTTTCATACAAAACATAAATATGGCGCTCATTTGCTGAAATGCAGAATATATTTTTTAATGCTCAGAAAACAGAGTATTTTTCCTCAAAATACACATTGTCAATTATATACTTTAGTTCAGTGAGAAGTGCTCAGAATAGTGCTTTGTTAAAAAGAAAAGGATTATCCATTGTATAGAGACTAAAACAATGGCAGATACTAAGATTTGGTGTTTGTTTTATATTCTTTAGGTGTCAGTAAATTATTCTGACCAGTGTTTGTCTTGAGGTGTTTGACCGTACTTTTCAAATTAAGCAAACTTTTCCTGTGATTTTTTGTGAAAATACTGACACTTGACTTCCTTGCAAGGCTGTTCTTGACTTTCGTTTTGCTCAAAATCTTCGATCTTTCCACACAATACAAGACTTAAGTCTAATACTGTAATACTATATTTACAATTATAATACAATAATCTACTACATCTTCCAATAAAGCTTGTCCGAACTAGTTTACCTGTACTCTAATTTACAACTATCATAGGTCACCAATTTGCAACTTTAATTGAATGCAATCATGACTAACAATAATTACGGAAGCACTAATAATAGCAGACTGCTACTACAGTACAGTACAAAGAATAAATGACAATTGCTCTATGTTCTGAAGTTTTCTTTCACATTTCTCTTGAACTCTCCGATGTTTCTGCTCACACTGCCCTTTTGGGAAAATCACAGTAACATATTACATATGCTTGGCCGAATCAGATTGAAGACATAGATCAAACTCTTTAAACAGGGATTCTGACAGGGTGCAGCCAAAAATTGAGAATAGTGCAGCAAAACAGACCAATTGTGTGAATATTCTTTATTCTGTTTATCATTTTCAGTGTGAAAAAAATTACAAACTGTATCCACTCTTAGTCTAGGTTTAACTTAAAACTACTAATTATCACATGAATATGATTTAGTTTGTCTTTAAACTTTTTTTTGTTTTAAAGTTAATGTATTACATGTATTTACCAGTAAAGCATGCAAGTGTAAGTTTGTGATGTTTAAAAGTGTGCAGTAAAAATTTATTATGTACTATTAATTTTCAATCATAATTTTAAATTTGAACTACATGTACTGGTTCAAACTGTGCATGATACACAATCATGTAACGCTCAAGAACTAAATCTGTAACCCTACAGTATACATGTGTACCTTCGGCTTTCAGGTCGGACAAGGTCTTCAGTGTCAAGGCTGAAATTAAAGTATTGAAATTAAATTCATGGTTTTATTAATAATCAATCTTGTTAATACATGACAGTATACAGTACTTACATGTTTATACCAATACAATGTTAAATATAGCTGTATTATATGAACTTATATTTTAACCTAAATCAATTTTAAATATTAATAATGGCCATTTCAAAGACAAGTCACAGTTAACTGCAGACTTTCAATGTGTATAAAAATTATATACTATACAATAAACTGAAATTTATTGTATGACTCTTTTTAATATACTTGTAAGTTACTTGGTTGATTTTTTTACTTGGCTGTACAGTATATTATTAAACTACATTGTATAAACAAAGTTTATAAAGGCAATATAATATTATAAAGATAAAAAGCTAAACAAACATGTACTAAATAAGAAAATCTTGTACTGTAAATTATAAATTTTCATATGCATACTACAGTACATGTAGATACAAGAGTGTATGTATCTGTGCTTCATGTTCACAAATCTGCATAATTATATAATTATTATTTATAAAAAATTTCCAAAGAAGTTTTATTGATTTATCCAAACCTACAGTAAGTTATGTTTCATTAGATAAACAAATGGATAATACATAATTTTATAAAAAAAAAAGTAAAAAAAAAGTAAGTGGTGCATTTATATAGCGCCTTTTCTATATGAATATACTCAAAGGCGCTTTACAATGATCAGTTTACCCCCGGCAGACCAGAAGCAAATTTGCAAAGCGATCCGTGTATGCTGGTACTCATTTTACTGACCCCGGATCGGAAGGATGGAAAGCTGAGTGGTGGAAAACTTTAGCGGGAAAGGAGGCCACCCAAATATTGAATCCTCGACCAGGCCGGGGATCGAACCGGGGACCTCAGCTTTAGGAGGCAGATATCTTAACCACTGCACCAACCCCTCTGTTGATAATAGCTGTCTAAACAGTTAGTTACTTTTTAATTTTCATTTAGTTTTCAGCTGCAAAGTTATCTCCTACATGTATTTGACTGCTTTATGTGTGTATTCCAATTTTCTTGGGTTTGTATAAATTTTAACTTCCTTCTTTTAACTTCAGAGCTACAGTACAAGTATATTTTATGTAAAATGTAACTTTCTATAAATTAAAGTAAATTTCACATGGGTTGCATCATGCACCTGAGCACATTTCTTAAATGGAATGTTTGCACAGCACTGCCAGGGCACAAATGAATGAGAAATGGTTGTTAAGTTCTTGAAGCAATTGCTTTCCTGTTTGTTATGAATGTTGAGCTACATGTTATTTAGTGTGGTCTGCAGTGTACATGTAACTATGGTCTGCCTAATAAAGGTTGAGGCTGCATTAATTTTATGTTTTGAAATAATACTTTACATAAAATAATATTATGAAGTAAAAGGCTTAAAGTGTGATAAAATGTTAATAAATCCAAACGCTTTCAACTAAAAAGTCATCATGAGGTAGCAATTAAGCGCAGTTTACAGCAAGCATATTTGAATTATAGCTCAAGTTATTCCCGCTGGGAGTAACAATTGACTTGTTTATTAAGTGATGTAACAAGTCTATTGTTACATTGGTTTGAAAGCAATGATGTCAAATTTAAGATACTTTAGGTACTGATAAGGTTCTTTCAACTCACTGATGACATTCAAATGACAAGCACTAGCTGTTTAATATTTAAATACCAATAACCTCGACAGTTATTGGTTACAGTCTGCATGCACATGTACGTTGACTTTAAAAAATCAAAATCGGTTAATCATGACTCTTAGTCTTTTGGGTTTACACAAAGCTTGCTAGTATACTATAAATACAGATTCATTGTATTTTTAGCAGAAAAACAATACTGTACGTAAGTTGTTATGGAAAAAAATTTATAAAAAGACAAATTTTATAGATGACACAACTATTACAGTAAAGCCTGGTTCACACTAGTGAGATAAGCACAAGCACAAACGCCAAGCATATGTACATTCAGAAATGGCTTGGTTGGTTGGTGACTGATGCGTGTGCCTGGTGTTTGTCTTAGGGGCGAACCATTTGATCTTTGAGGGGGGGGAGGAAATTTCCTGCAAGCCAAGTTCTCTTAAAAAAAAATCCTGCAACAACTGGTGAAGGGAAAAAAAATATCCTGCATCATATTCCCAAGGGGGAAAAAATGTTGCAGTTCAAAAAAAAAATTCCTGCTAGTGTTTTGTATCAAAAAAAATTCTTACACACTACGAGACATGAAAAAAAAATCCTGCTCACCAAAAAAGCCCCCCCCCCCCCCACACACACACACAAAGATCAACTGGTTCACCCCTTAGTGCTTGTCCTTATCTCACTAGTGTGAACTGGGCTTAACTTTTAGTAACAGCATAAAAGATACAGCCCAAACAAACATAATTTTACACATAAAATAATTATTAAATATTAACTAAGTACTGTACATGTACGTTACTAAAATATTACCTTATATTCCACAAAACTGTGGAGCTCTAAAGCGTTAATTTTAGTGACATTCAGTTATAGTATTTTAATTTACCTTAAATATAAAGTGGAAAAACTATTTTAAATAACTGCTCATTAACTGTTTGAGTCTATATGTGTTTGTTCAACAGTTGTATTTTTAAAACTCTAGCATATTGATCATTGTGTGGTTCAACCAAAAGTTAACTGAATAATAAAACTTTGATGTGTTCTTTGAATTTAAAAATATACGAGTAATAATATATCGAAGCAGAAGTACTTCAAACAGTTCAATGGTGAAATGTATTCTGTTTCTTCCCATCTTGACATGACGAGGAAAAAAATGGTAGTATATGTATACACTCAGTGATTCATGTTCAAACTTGTCTACACTAAGTTTTGCTTTTAACACTTTTCCTTTACACTTGCAAACATCAATTGTGAGACTTCTGACAAAATGACTTGAAGCTGTTAAAACTTTGTGTCGGGTATTTTAGAAGATCAAGGCTAAATAGCGTCTAAGCCCGGCGCGCACGAGAGGAAACAGCTGAGCTAATGGCTTTGCGAGAATTTACGCTCAGCTGTTTCTTTTCGTGTGCGCCGGGCTTTAAGTTTAAGGGTACGACAGAGGAAACTGCACGTCCCAAAACTAAAATGGACAAGACATGAACTGTACCTTTCTCCCTCTGTGTTAATCGAAGATACATCTTCTGCCGATGAGGTATGTTTGCTATAAAAGTATGAAATTTCGTAAGTTCGTAGAAAGAAACTGGCCAGGTGTTACACAAATGCTTCAAATCAGTGAAAATTACGAAATCTAAGGTACACTATTTAAAGTCCATTTAACTTATAGTTATAAAAGAGTAAACGTAAAATGGATTTATAAAATACGTTAATCACAAGTAGTAGAAATGGCTAATTTCCCTTCTACCTAACCAGCAATTGTCTGGTATCAATCTAAAATCTTTAAATTAAAAGCTGCAACTACAAGTATTTACTAAGCCAAAAAACTACCGCTCCACTTCGTCGCTGCCATGTCCATTGATATTGCATGAAGAGCCATCTAATTCTAAGTCCAGAGATGTCGGTCGTTGTGGTTCGATTTCAGAAACTCTGACATTCTCAGAACTCTCGGCAGAGAGTTGTTCGTCCATGTTGGTCAGTCCATAAGCTTAATTTATTTCCAAGTTGTGGATTATCAGAAAAAAAAATCCGGCTTCGCTGTGCACTCACTTATCCACATCTCGAGTCCGGTCGCCATCTTTGTTCGAAAACACTACGAAACGTCTGCGCATGCGTATACGTTTTTTACAACTAGAGATTCTGAATGCTCAAAATAGAAGGGGGGGATGAAATCAAGTTAA